>UELU01147773.1:42015-70111 GCA_900490025.1 Megastigmus dorsalis
GTAACATTACGAAAGCATCTCTCGCCCCACCACACATACGCACACACTCGCACGCTAACTCACCCCTCGCAGCAGTTTACGCTCTAACGGGAAACCTAGAGGAATGCACTTTCCCCGCGATCCGCCGAGACCGAGAGAGAGAGAGAGAGAGAGAGAGAGAGAGAGAGAGCAGAGAGAAGTTTTGTAACACGGCATTATTCTTTAGTCGCGAGAAACCGAGCCTTTCATCCTTCTCCTCTGGGCCGCGAGGGAAATACAGCTGCGCAGCCGGATGAACACTCTCGAGCTTACGAGAGAGAGAGAGAGAGAGAGAGAGAGAGAGAAAGGGAATAAAAAGAAGGAAGCGGATCGAGGCAAACTTTGCGATAATAGAGTGCGGACCGATTGCATAAAGTTTATCTCGCGCTTACTTCGTTTTCACTGCAGCGCACCGGCCCTAACGTAGAAGAGCTTTTGCCGTGAAGATCGACCAAGAGTACAGAGGGACTCGAGTCTTGACCCGGATAAAGGTCTTTTACACTGATCAAACGCACTCCGTGTTGTGGACAACCGTGGCGTTTGACAGGAATTGAGATACTCCGAGCAATGGATGTTTGGCTAAGCTCGAGTGTCCCCTCAGCTTTTTTTTCTCGCTCCATCTCTACGAGTCCACGTCGGCAAAATTGAAACAATTACTTGAAGTGTTTACGAAATTAATTACTGCTGTGTATATGGAAGCTCTCTATATCCATGTCGTAGATGAGATTTCTATAGACGCTGCTTGCCACGGATAAAAAGCCTTCAATTAAAAGAATGCTCATTCAATTAGTTCTTGCAACAGACCGAGATCTGACTGCATCTCGTATACTATGAACAGTCCAAGTAAATTTTGTAAAACAAGTGGATTGGGTATCTCTACGACTCTGGTAAAGACCCAACCTGTGCAGTGCATGAATTTTGTGACACTACCTACGAGAAGCTCGATTTATCGCATGCAAGAAAAAATAATGCGTGCGTTAAATGGAGCTTCTCATGTGTTGTGCCGTTCAATGAGGTTCAATCACTTTATCGCACTGGTATCGAAATGTACTATATCTTTCTTCAAAATTAATCCATTTTATTATTGATGCTTTTTATTTATTGATGAGCAAAGATTTCATTCATTTGGACAATAAATTAATACGTGTATTCAAGAATTAAAAAAAATGTAAAGAGATAACATAACGGATCAGCAAACGTACATTGTGTTGCCATCTGTGCAGCGGCACACCATCTTTCTCACTCACCATCGAAAAAATTTAGATATATATTCAGTATTATTAACTAAAATATATCGAGAACCTAATTATATTTGAGTTATATAGAATAAAATTACCCAGGAATTGGTACTGCGAATTCTCGAATAAATGAAAGTTCTGATGTTACACACGCGTTAAAATCCGGTAAAAATTAATTATAAGCCCATCGTTGGAAAATTTAGTATCCCTCACTTATTCCGGAGCCGCGAGTGAAAATGGTGAAAAATAGAGGGAAACTCGAGTAAGAGGCAAGTGAACAAAGGAGAGTGAAATTTCGAGCTGAATTCCATTAAGACTGAGCGAGAGGAGCAGCAGACGCAGAGAAAAGAGATCAAGAAAGCCGTTGACAGGGACATTATAGATTCCGCGATCACCTTGATTTATTTGCGATCAAATTGAAACCGGTGGAAAAATGAATCGACACGGACTTATCAGACGCAATTTCATCGAAGCACATTTCTAATTTGTACTATCATTGCATCGTCCGTAAATTATAGATCGCTTTCGCCTTTTCTTTTTATTTAAAAGGGTGTATACACTCGTACGATGGTTCACTTTATGATAATCAGTTTTATTTACATAGTTTTCCGTTAATAATATAAGTGAAGCTAGATACTATTTCACTTTATTATCCAAGCATATTTTTCAATATCTGAGTAAGCCAACATGATCAGGGATTATGAACCTGCTTTTTTCCAATATGTTAAAAAGCAACATTAATAAGATTACCAGGTGTATTATCTCTGTACAAATTATCGCTAATAACTTATTGGGGTAAATTTGCTCGGGTAAAGTATCATTGCAAACAGAAAGCACTATTGTTAATAGTGTTCCTATGCAAACGAACCTCGTATTTAATCTGATTTTCCAAAACGGCATGTCTATACGACAAAGTACATTGCGAGCATCGATGAAAATTTTTAATTACATTATATCATATTTGATTAAAGTGGTAGTCTACATCCATTTTACATTTATTATATGGGGTAGTCTACATTCATTTTACATTTGTACCTTTTCAATTACCTATTGTTCAATCTTCTCGAGTCAAGCCGAATCTTCATAAAAAAAATGTAGAAAAAATTGCCAAGTCAACTTGAAAGTAATACGCTTGAATTGTTCCGCGAAATAAATCACAAGCAGCGAGAGCTTGGGCGTAGAATTTTAATGGAGGTGCATCGATTCCGGTCAGAGGTAAAAGATGATCCCAATCTGCTTTCGTGCACGCGGACGTGTCTATGCATCTCTCCAGGATGTGCGGCAAAAATAACTCGAGCGCGCATAATCCCCATTGTTGTTATTTCGCGAATAGTAGAAAGAAAAAAGACTGCAGCGAACCGACTAAATATTCTTGAAGAACTTGAGCTCGAATGAATCGCTTCACTTAATTAAAGTAGAGATTCTCCTATACTCTTTTTGGAATATTTTTTTTTAATAAAGAGCATATAGAAGATATTGAGTGAATTGCTGTTTTTTATTCGAGAAAAAAACTTATTTATATTCTAGTAAATCACAGCTACTCCTTCTATTATTTCGCTTTTGTTACGCATATCTTCCAGAGCTAAAAGAGATTTATGTCTTTTTTAATATGATTGCGCGGCAACATCTAAATTGTATTCGCACAATGACGTCACGCGCAGACTCTGTTTTTTCCTCGAAAAAACATATACTTCGACCATTAATAAATCCCAATATTTTCCGAATATTAATAATCTAAATGTATTTATATATATATTATATATGTATGTTAAAAAGGGGAAGAAAAATATAGGGAACGTGGCAGGCATGAAATATTGGAAAAGATGAACGTGTCGCAGACTTACATGGACTCGTGGGTAGATCGACGAGATGCTCCAGCTGTGTCCCGTTCGGCGGCTGCGTCGACTGATCTGTACAGAAAAATTGCGAATGTCAGAGTCTAGCTTCACCTTTATCAACCTTCATTCCTGCATTTTTATACGCCCAACTACACATGCATAATTTCATATATATATGTTTCGCTCGGGCCAATGCTATTCCTTGGAAGATGTTATTTATCAATGAGAGTGAGAGGGTTAAGCGAGTACCGGCATGGATGGGGGACCACGCAAAATTCTCGCTATATGGCAGAGAGAGAGAGCGAAATGATTTGCTCGACGCGATTTTACGAACATTTTACGAGCGATCATACTACAAATATGATGTATGTTAATAGAAATATTTTATATATTTGTTCAAATGTAGCAGTGCTATATTAATGAAATTATTCATCAGTAATTTCTTCCTAACGTCAAGATCATTCGAAGATACCTAACTTTGTTAAATGCATATACAAACTGAAGCAATTCTTCGAAATAGCCGAAGTGTATGAAATATGAACAAACTGCTCGGCATAAAGTCGAATAAACGTATCAGAGCCGAACAAAGCCAGCGGTCTTGCGACGCTAGAAAAGAAAGGTGCAAAACAGGGGAAGAAACGAAGAGGGGCGAGAGCGAGGGAGGGAGAGAGTGAAAAGCAGCTCGAGATGCAGCGAAGCGCGGCAAAGCGCGCCCGTTAATTGCATCGATAGACCTTCCCCGAGCCTCGGGAGTCCCCTCTGTCTTCTTCTTCCTCTCTCTCTCTGGTGCACCACTGCACTCGCGAGTGACAACTCGGCTCGTCCGATCGGCCTTGAGGCTCCGATCGCACACGTAGAGACACGCACACACACACGCCGGGAAGAAGAGGTGCTGACGCGGTCGCGTATAGCTTAAAGCTCGGGGAGCCCTGGTCGATGAAACCCTGCCGATGGGATGCGCGACTACACGTCTCTAAACTATCTGGCCACTGCGCCCCGCCACTGCTGCAAGAGTGTGCATTATGCAACACGTTTTACCAAGCAACTCTCTTACCTCACCTCTTCTCTCGCCGCTCTCGGACTGCACTTGCCATTCCAAGGCCAATGACAGACTATACCCGAGCGCGGCTCGATATTGTTCGGTGAGTTCTCCCCTCGGTTCTCCAGGCTCGAGCCCAAGCAGAGTTCTCGACACGCGTTTCGAAGTTTTGGTGTTGGGGCAGATCGGATTGAATCTTCATCGAGGATGGGTGCACCGGCTGCTTTTGAATATACATATATGACATTTCGTAATTCCGAGGGTTTACAAAGGTATCCAAGAAACTCCTTTCACAGCTACATTTTACTTCGTATTTTGTCCAGTTTCACCCATCAAAGACGGAAAAGTAAGTATTTTTTTAGACCTAAAAATAAATGTATCTTTGTTCTCGCTTTTCGCGAATCACGAGTGCTTTTTCAGAATCAAGCGAAAATTCTGAAAATGTAGCGGGCTATTCTTGGGAAACAAACATTTGAAAGCTTCGCACGTGAAACGTCCTCTTTCACGAGACATTTCTAGGACTGAAATTTCAAAAAATCCCACCGCGACGTCTTTTCACCTTTCCCATGTTCTACTTGCATTTTGAAATGAAACCTGCAGCATATTTCTGCTATACGATTATTAACTCTACCTTTTATTCCAATAATTAATTAAAATAATAATTTTGACCTAATCTAATCAGTTAATAGAAAAACTTGTTTTCTTCAAATTAAAAAAAGAATTAAATGATTTTCTTTTTAATGTAATATAAATAAGTTTCGAGCTTTGTTGGTATGCTTTTCCAGAATTCAAGCCACGATTGATTAAATCGTCAACTGCGGCCACGGGAATTCGTGACCTCGAGTATATATATATATATATATGTGTCATTAAACTTGTCACTGGCTAATAAATTTAATTAAATTCCTTTAATTTTATTAGTGCTGCCTTACTACACGAGAGATTCCTCGATGCTTTACACAGATAGGTTTTATTATACGCGCATCTGTCTATGAAATCACCGAGTTCAAATGTGCAGTTTCAAGGTATAAATGAATGGGCAATTTTGAGTAAAAGTATATAACTTAATTAATGTTTATTAAAGATCTCGAATGACCTGTTTATATAAGTTTAATGAGCTTTTTACTGCTGAATCGACAAAACTTACACAATTCTCTTCGTCGTATAAAACAAATTGGAAATTAATAAAATAAAGAGGTAAAGTTTTTTGAATAAGTATTATAATAAAGCTCCATAATAAAAAAAAAGATTTCAATTAAAAAACCACTTTTAATCATAGTAAAAACAGAAAAAAGTGTATAAAATCCAGTAAAAGCCGCATTATCCAGAAAATACTATCGTCGGCTAACGCGTGGAAAATCCAGAAGCTACGTCACGTCCTTCAGAAAAAGCTCTTGATTAATTATAATTCATTCCCGAATCCATAAATCTCCATTTCGCCAACTGCTTCATTCGCTCGCACACGTATATATATATATACCTTACTTACTTTCGCAAAAGAATCCAACGACAGACGCTCTGTAATCTCCGCTAATAAAGAGAGAAGGAAAAAGTAAGAACGAAAAAGAAGTAGAAGACAACGACAAGAAAAGAAAGTAAGAAGAGAGAGAGAGAGAAAGAGAGAGAGATAGCTGAGAGAAGGGGAGAGAAACGGAGCTAAGTGAGGCAGTTGAATTCCGAAGTGAAGAAGCCCCGCCGTTACTACTTAACCCTTGGCCCCCGCGTATACTCGCACGAATTGCTCTGTAATCTTGGGAATCAGCGCGCGAGCGCGAACCAAGACGCAGACGGAGAGAGTTGCAGATTGGCTTATATTTGGAGCCTTCGCCTGACGCAAGAGGATGCATCATTTGCATCTCCACGCGAGGGAGTAAGAGAGAGGAAGTATGTATAAGTCCTCCAATCCCAGAACGTCGACTTGCCGCTACTACGCCAATTTCCAATCATCCTGCATCTGATGGGCATCCATCGCCATGTATACACAAAGATTATTTTCAGAGTTCGTAGACGCTATAAAGACGAGGACGAGAGTATTCATAATTTCGTTAGAGTGCAGTTTTGCGATGAATTATCTTTCGACGGGGTAATTATATACTGTACAGATTTAATCCAAACTATTTTTATTTAAAAGAAACGTAGAATACATCAAGAATTATTGCTTGGCTAATTTTATTGGAAGCGTAGAAATAGTTTTACTAAAGTTTATGTACATAATTTCCTTGAGAAAAATATTTCCATACTATTCATGATAATCCGGCGGTTATGAGAAGTAGAATAAAGATTATTATGGATTGTGCGGTAAAAGTTAGCACACTTCAGATATTATATTTCATGTGCTTGTGGTACTAATTTTTACCAATGTTGTGCACATTCCTGAAACACCATGAAATATTACATTGGTGTAGAATATAAGGAAAAGGAAGATTATAATTAGAATACGAGTGCTACAAAGTGACTTAATTACGCAGCGCATAAAAACCTTCAAAACTTTTTCCCAGGTTTAGTAATATTACATTAGTCTATGTAAATGTTTAATTATTATATATGTGTGTATATTATTGATGTTTGGTCATAAAGTCCTTGTCGTGGTATAATTTTAAATACAACATATTTAGATATTAGAAAGACAAGCAGAGTGCAAAAGGTTATAACGAAGAAAAATAATTAAAATTTTCTTCCATAAGGCCTCATTTTATTGCTTCATCCTTCAGTTCTTCGAAGATGAGAATTGCTTCTTTGGGGAGCGATAATATACGAAAGTTATTTTAAAAACTTTAGTCTTTAATTGAGGGAACCGGAAAAATATTGGGTATTCGAGACTCGAACGTGATACCGTCGACATAGATATAGCTTTAACTGCGATCCAATACGTCTTTAATACGATTACTTAAAAATAACGAGCTTTTTGCAGTTTATTAATAATTCCCTAAACATTATCCGATTATTATATTTTATTTCATTATAAGCATATAACATTACAAAAGTGAGCTCAGTCAAAAGGAATTGCTACTTATATATCTATATAACATCACCAATATCGCCAAATTCTTCATACAAAAATGAGAATGGTATAAAAGCTGTAAATCAATAATTGCAGATAGCTCATAAATCGAAAACGTCTGTAAAACTCTAATTTCCAAGTAGCGAATAAAACGCACTTTCTTCAATAGGTACCATAAGTCTATTTGTATCAGTGAGACTGCAGCAAATGTACATGGGAATATTATGAAAACGTGGCGCGACTACTGGTAATTGCCTTTAACTGCTTTAATCAATATGATCAACGACAATGTCAGCCGGCTAACGGTGGCAGCGCGCAACTATCGTGCCTTTATCGCCTCTCTCTCTCTCTCTCTCTCTCTCTCACACATTCGCTCGTAAACACCACCACAACCCTGTACACATTACGCGAAAGCATACGTAACCAAATGAAGACAAATTCACATACGTCTAGTTCGAAGCAGGTTTTCTTGCGATCAATAAAATCAACGCTTGTCCGCAACTGTATAATGTACATAAATGTAAGATGCTTATTAGCGTCAAATATTGCGCAATGTATATAACTGTTGCTAGAACATGAATTATGGCAGTCGTGAACTAGACTTATCGGAGCTTTTATCATTTAAATTCGTAATTACAAGAAATTTACTGTTCTGTCTTAATCTACATACCGGAATAATGGTGGCTTGGAAACTACTTGTACAAAGTCATTATTTAATAGGAATTATAAAACTAGACCAGAAATTTCATCCAACCGATTTTCTACTTGAAAAAACCGTACATGCTTTCAATTTCTCACACTCGAACTGAAATAAAAATAAAAAACGACCAGAGAGAGAGAGAGAGAGAGAGAGAGAGAGAATCCGTTCTCATCTTTTTTTCACTCGTCCCCTTGAACCTTCGCCTATTATCCCCCGGACGACCTCCGCCTCCTCGACGGACCGAAAAAAGCCTCGGACGCCTCGCGCGCATAAAAAAGCAATCACAAAAGCAATTGCGAACTTTCATCGCGGCCCGCGAGAGTCCGATTTTAATTTCACATTAGTGCTGCACTTACACGCACGAGAGGACCGAAAAAAACGAGAGGAGCTTATTATTGTCGACGAGGATCAGAGACTGATGAAAAAGCACACACACGCGTCGCGAATATGCAAACGGACGACACCACAGAAATGAACGGCTTTGATCCGACGGCCACCGGCCTATTAACATTTTTTTGCTCTTTCTCTCTCTCTCTCTCTCTCTCTCTTTCTACAGCTTTGACGCACTCAGCATTATGTATTTTGTTTATGCAAAGTTGGGAGGGAAAGACGCGAGAGCTTTGACCAAAGGCGTCTATGCGTATATGTATACGCGAGCGCCTGGAGCGCGACGCTTTTTTAAATTGGCGATTCCACGCGGACGCTACTTTATATTTCATCGCGCGACTCAATGGATTCAGCCTTCTGCGCAAAATGATTTTCTAATTTTAGCGTAGAATGCGCTAACCGTGCTGACGAACCAAAAGCAATGAAAAATAATTGATATTTTTATTTCTCTTTGATAAGCGCGGGTTGCATGTACATGCGGGCGAGTGGCGATCGAATTATTGAATTAGAAGACTTAGAGGATGCGGCAAAGGAGGATAATTATATTTTTTTTCGAAATGTTTCCTCTGCAAATGTAGAAAAGTTTTTAATCGATGCTTACAAATATGCACATCTATAGGCATTATTTGTTAAAATATATAGCATCCGCTTATTTGACCCTTTTTAGCAATAATGATTTGTATACCCTAGAATACAAAGGTTTAATTATAAAATCTCTTAAATTTTTTGAACAAAGAAATTTTATGCATTTGAAATCAATCCCATGTTGAATACAACGATTCGCGTTTGCAGTCAACATGTGGAATAATCAACAAGTCACACACGTACACAACGCGTACCTGCATTTCTATTTAAATATTGTAATAGTAAACCTGTCATACAGATCAATTGGCATATCAATATTAAATAAAAATTTATCTTGAACGCGAAAGCTTGAATAAGCTTTAATGCCCAGTTAATAATATTGAAAATGTATTCCATAGCATGTTTGGCTTTACCGCCGTTGCGTATCGAATTATCTTAATTAACAGCGCAATTTCCATTTTAACCTTTTGATAAATGGAATAATGCCATTTCGAAATGTATACATATAATTAAATATATCCATAACGCACGGAAAAATCAGTGAGACGACGCGCCTTTTAACGAATCCGTTTAACAACAGTCGTCGTCTTGTGAAATCTAATAATTTTCCATATATTTAAAAGAAATATTCTCTCGCAATAATGAAAAAACTCCTTTTTTTAATGTGCCGATTGGAATGAAGGAGAAATTGAAAAATGTTTCTACTTATGTATCGCTCGAGTACAGGAAAAGCTCCTCTCGCATCCATCTAGCGATTCCTTTGCGCTTTATAAAGCGAAGCTGATTGAAGGAATTAAAGCCGCGCAGAGCGGCAGATGAATTCTCAACGACGAAATTAATGCGATACCACATCGGAGCTTGTGTCGCTCTATCTATAATATTTATCTGTGTGTGCCTGCGTCTCTGCTGGTAAACGTCAATCAGAGGCAATTGCCACGATGCTCTGGGCGGCTGCGTTGTGAAATTACCACGGGAGGAAAAATGACAAAAAAAGTAAAAAATCAGAGAGGGACAGAGAGAGAAAAAGAGATAATAAATGAAACGAGATGAAAGGAAATGAAAGAGAGCGATGAAAGATCAAACGCGAAGCCTATCATTTTATTTTGTTAATTTTACGCGATTCGATTTTCTATTTTTAATTCTTTAAACGCGTGTCGCGTTTTATTTGGCCATCACGATTTTATAATTAATCCACCGTAGAGAGTTGACGTACAGATTTGGAATTAATTTTTTATTCGCTGTTTATTGCTGAAGAGGCAGGTTAAAAGTGATTTTTATTTTTACGAAAAACATAACGGTATGAGTTTGTAAGTACACTTTATCAATCGTTATTAATCGACTGAACTTGCAAGTATATTCAAAGTATCGATCCATATACTGTGTGCAAAAGTTGAGGAAAATCTATTATTCTTCTCACGCACTTTTTATTATTTTAATAAAAAGTTTCAAACAGTCATGTTCAAGTTTCATAGTTTTAAGCTGCCGCAGAATACGAAAAATAAAATCAACCCACTTTTCTTCTACTTAGAGAAATTTCCATATTTTATTTTATTTCATTTTTAACTTATTTATTTGTTATTAATATTTACACCACTACTCTACCCTTACAATATTATAATAATCGTAATATAGGTATTAGATTTGAAACATAAATTTCTCTTTGTTACAGAAAATGCTAGATAAGAATTTGAAAGCAGAGTCATCGAGTCAATTTGTATGTACATATATTCTCGTAACGAAAAAATTGAAGAGAACTATTATGAATACGCGAGCCAATTGACGATCATTCCAGCACGGGAAATATATACGTCATGTCTCTAGAACAAGACAATGCACTTGCTGCTGGACAAAAGGGACTGAATCTAATTTTTATACATGTTGGTAAACTTATGTAATTTTGTTATTTTCTTGTATAAGTAAAACTTTACTTTAGAATAACGCAATTTTAAAATCAAATGAATTGGGAAGTCTTAAACGTATTCAATGACCCAATCAAACTAATTCATAACATTGACGAAATCGAGATTTCATGAAAGCTGGAGCGAAGTTTCATGCTCTTGCTATCTTTGGGCTCTGTATGTAGCTAAGGGGATAATTTATTCGAATGGAACCGCGTGCCTCGGATAAACGTTTAGAACTTACACGGGTCTAACCTCTAAAGAATATACCTGCAAGCCGCGAATCTGATTTGCATGCATAGCTCAAACGTTCCGCTTAAAATGATCGGGTCATTTAAGAAGTACAAGTATATCGTTGACTAGAAAAGTTGGGAAATACGCTCTGTTTACGTAATATAATGGCGCCGATAAAGTTGGAATTAATAAATATCGAAAAACTGAAACTATCGGTGCTGGAGAGTAGGACAAAACTATACGAAGAATATGGAAAACTTTGGAGGGGAAAATGAAACTTTTGCTATTAAGAGGCGCAGGTAACGGATTTCAGGACGTCCATAGATTTGGCCAATAGTACGGAACGGCTGGATGCAAAAGCGAGTTTTAAAACCGGAGAAGGAGCAAAAGTGAACTCTCTACAGGCGCGCCAGAAAAAATTCACGAGAAAAGTAAATCAAGCTCACAGCTTTATTTGGGACGCTCTCGGCTTAAAGTATTAATTTTGTTATAAAATTCTAATCTATTTATCCTGCGGATTAGCCGGAAAGTATTTCGCTTTGAATTCATTCGCACGCTGACAAAAAGTCACGCTCTAGGTATCGAATTTCACATTTATTCAAGCACACACACCAAAAATCCTTTTGTGCTAAATCATTGCGCGCATATTTTTTTTGCACACAAAGGTGTCTCGCACAAAAATAAACTCCCTGCCTCTGTACACAGCTAGTCAACTTTTAAATGATAAATTTTAATATGCACTTGGCGTTTTACTGTATATATAAGCGAAATAGTATATAGGGGCTTAAAGAAGATCTCCGCGCGAGAGGAAGAGGGAGAGCGAAATACGACAGTCTGAGCAGCCATAAATTCGAAATTTCTTCCGAACCCAGCTGGCGGAGGACGCGTGAAAAGAAGAGAGGTGAAGCAGAGGGCAAAGGGCAAAAAAAAGAGAGAGGATCAACCGACCGCGCACGCACAGAGTAGACAGGATATATCCTTATTTGTCCAGTTAAGCGATTACTGGCGCCTCGGGTTTATTTGAATAGAACGAAAAATGAGCATCTACATTTAGTTTGAGTGAATTAGTAAATTATGTTGGTGAAGGGGAAAATGTACTAATATTATACACTTAATTGATTGTACAATAACTTCAAGTAAAAATAAAGAATTAGACATGTTTTTGTATTTGAAAGTGGTGATTTCTTTGTCTTTTCCCATGAAGTGTTCATAAAAATAATTATTATAAACGCTGAAAAAGAAATCAGGTGCAAATGCGTTTACAGAAGCAGTTTATCG
Organism: Megastigmus dorsalis; assembly: GCA_900490025.1. Taxonomy (NCBI): domain Eukaryota; kingdom Metazoa; phylum Arthropoda; class Insecta; order Hymenoptera; family Megastigmidae; genus Megastigmus; species Megastigmus dorsalis. The sequence continues at coordinate 54,232 of UELU01147773.1, forward strand.
ATCAATGCCAGAACATTAGGCAGTGGAAAAACACGTTAACAGGAAGGAATTTGCATAAATCGATAGTGAGTGTCTAGTGTATTAACCTTCTAAAATATCGAAATAAGAATAGGAGGAAGGAGGGGGGCAGATTAGGATTTCCATGATATATGCAAACAAGTTGCTGAATTAGTACTTTTTTTTTAATTTTTGCTCAAATAATCGTAAGCTATTGAATTTATTGAAAAAAGCCCATTTCGTAATTAAATGTTTCACAAGGATAGGACTTTTACATATCTAAAAAATGGTTTTCTTAAATTTCAAAACGTTAATAAGCAACAATAAAAATAAACATCTATTTGTCACCAAAGAGCATATAAACATTCATATATAATCAAAATTGTTATCAGTTATGTTTTTGGGATATCCTGGAGTCCGCCAGCATTATTCAAAATGGCGTTTTATTGAAAAATTATTATTGCTAAATATTTAAGCCGCTGAAACGAAAAAGTCTACGAAGTTGGAACCGATATCTTTCAATAAGTATTATAAACTTGTAAATCGAAAAATATTTTAACCCAAAAATTGAAAACCGAATAAGATTTACACCACCCTCCTCCCTATTAAAATCATAAAGTTTAAAAAATATGTTGTCATAGGACCTGAAATAATGACTTCTTATGTAAACTTTGATTATATTCGGAGGATCTAATTAATATTTCAACTCAAAACCTTATATACTACTTGTGCAATGTCTTATTTAATCGGCTAATTTTTTCCTCCAACTAACAAAATGTAATCAGTAAATAATACTATTTTAATTTTTTTTTGAAAATAACTAAATCTTGCTTTATGAAATAATTTGTTTTTTTTTCTTTGTTTGAAACTAAATTGAAAGTATCTTTGATAAAAAAATGTTTTTTATAGTAGCGGGTTTGTACAGTATTTGTAAATTTGAATAAGTATTCGTAAAAGAATATTTTTTTGAGTGAGTGAAATGCACGTCTTACACCAGTACTGAACACTGCGTAGGAGTGAATAAAAACGCATCTGCCATCTCTTTCGCTTTCATGAATTTCCTATACAGTTTTCTTACATTTAAACTAATTTATGCTTAAATAATTATAATTAACAAAAAACAAAAATATGGAAACTATATTTAAATTGTTCGTTTTTGCTATAAACCAAGAATTATATAAATTTGTGCTAACATAATTTTCTTAGATTATAATTTTTAATTAAATTTTAACAATGTTAATAACTGAAAAATAAAGTTGAGCATTGATTCATATTATATTCCTTACTTTAATTTATATATAATTTACTAAATATTGTTAATAAACAAATCCGCATTAACATACGCAATTAAATGTTTAAACTGCGCTTGTTACTAAACTCAATTGGTTTTCTTAATTTATCTTATTTTAAATTTTTTTAAGGTGTAAACTAAATATTTATGTAAATGTAAAATAGTCAAAATGACGCTATAAACAACCTATACGTTATTTAAAACTTAAATATTTCACAAAAATAAACAATACGCTGATTAAAGATTAAATGTAATCATGCATAATTATAACTAAAATAGAGTCTCTCATTGTGGCATGGCCTGCATGGCTTATTTTAACATAACATATAAAAATATATATAAATTTCTAAATACATTGATTGAAAAACTTACTGCGAGATTCTAATATCAAAACATTAATATTTTCTTTATTAAGGGGATGCAGTAGCGACATTCTTTTTCCATTTACAATGCAAATTAATATTTGGACTTGAGCGGCGTAGTGCCCGATACAATGAATCGTCCTGTGCTAGCTGAAGTCGATCTGATTTGTCGTTTTTTCTATTAATTGGAACCAGTAAGACGCATTGACAGCTAACCTCAAAATTACGGTTATATCTACATGTGTTTATAACTTTTAATATTTATAATTTTACGTAATATCTGGACTTGACCGGCATAGTGCTCGTTGCTATTAATCATTTCGTGCAAGATGGGGTATATGTGATTTATCGTTTTTTTAAATTAACTGGAATATAGAAATAGATCGAACAGCCTGAGGAGGGAGGACGCTACTGCTTCCCCTTAACAGAAGCATATTTAGAGAAATGGTCTCAATACGCCATGTTTGATCATGTGGCATTTTATTTGTAAATAGCTTCTGATTGGCTGATAGTCCAAATTCCAAGCCATTCATATGTCCAATACAGAGGATGCGATTCAGGTAATACACGATTTTACGATTTTGACAAAGTGGTCCCTTTAGTGCAGGCACCCAAGCTTTTACCTGTAAAATGGGTCTTTGTTATACCTAAGGTATTACCCACCTTAGGTATAACCTTACCCGCCTCTACTCCACCCATTTCTTTGGTTTGGTTTCCCCCTCTGTGACCTGCATTAGTTACTTCAGTTAGTCGACAACTTTTCGTCAAGGTGGACGGAACAGAAAGTAATTTTAGTATTTCAAAAGTTTAAGATTGTGCATATCCAAGAGTGTCGGGCATTATCTGAAATTCATTTGGCTTGTAAGAAAATTTTACGGAATGATGCATTACTGTAAGTGTATAAGTTATTTTATTCGTGACTTCTTGCATGTACACAATTAATATTTCCTTATGGATCAAATAGTTTTCTAAATTAGAATTAAAATAAATTGCTGCCAAAATATTTCGTTACGTACGATACAATTGCGCAAAGCAGATGTGCTTCTGTGCAATAATTTTAAGCGAAGAAGTTTGTACGAAATCTTCAAATATTTAACTTTTAGAATCTTAGCCGAAATTAATAATTTCCGTTGAATTAAAAAAGATATTTCGTATTAAATAAAAAAATACGGGTTTCTGGAAGAAAATATCCCGAATCGTGTAAAATCATGTTTCTGTATATATTAGTTTACAAAAGATGGTTTATACTAAGAAATTCATTTATTCAGAAAAATTTGTATAGTTATTACATTAACTACCTAAGCCACGAAAGACGCTCCTTAAAAGCCCTATCCTTGTGTAAAATTTGAATGTGAACTTCATTGATTTCACAACTAGTTTAGAAAATATCTCGGATTCCTCATTTCCTCCAAATTCGAGATTTTTGGAGGGTTAATATACTGATCATTTACTATCGATATATGCAACCTTCTCCCTATTAGCGTGTCTTTCCAAAATTAGCTTTGTCCTATCGCATGGACGCAATTTTAAAACACTGCAACTGAATACTCCCCTTTGTTCTGTTCAAATCCTCCAGAGGCGCTGGTAGTCGCTCAACTGGACGAATCGCCCCAGATCCTTGCATACCCATATAAACGTGATTTCTCTCTCTTTCTCTCTCTCTCTCTCTGTTTCTCTCGCTCTTTTGGTTACGGTCCTCTGATTCTCCCAAGTCGCGAATCGACCTATCGATTGCCACGTAGTTTGGCAACCTTGATTTGCTACTTGCCGCGAAAGCTCGAGCAGCCTCTCTCTCTCTGCTTCTATCCCTCTCTCGCTCCCGCTCGACACTTGACACCAATCGGCGGTGCGCAGTCGAGAGAGAGGCCGCCATCTTTATGCAGTTATCACGCCCGTTGCATCCGAACATGGATCAAGAGAGAGAGAGAGAGAGAGAGAGAGAGAGAGAGAGAGAGAGAAGAAAAAGGAACAAAGGGATGATGTTTCCGCAAAATTTGTTTGCTGTCATTAATTTGTATTCCGCGACTCAAACTCATGCGACAAATTTCTTTAAGACGTTTATATCGATCACGGATAGAATTTTTTTTCCTGTTCAGCGTATGTACAAAATTTTCAAAAAATGATTGAAAATTTTTAAACTAATAAGTCATTTAAGCATTTTTATTTTTTCAATCGATTTTGGACCAACTGTACGGAAGTGCTAAGTGTAAAGTTTATTTTAAGCCTATATTGCGTTTTGATTATACATTTTAACTTTGATAGCTGGCAAAACTCTCGATGTATAGAAAACTGTTTTATTGATATGACGCACGAATAAATATGCGGGTGGGATTTATCGACTGTGGATGTGCTTGGGATTTTGAAAATAAGCGAACTGCGAGTTTGCGCAAAAACTCAAGCTTAAAGTAGCCAAGTATGTATATTCATATAATACGGGGGAGTAAACGTCAATGAACTCTTCTATCTCGTCTCTGTGTTTATTATCAGGAAAGCATTTGAAAAAATTACTTTGCTGTGTACAAAATATAAACGTCTTTGTTTGCTAACGCGTAATGTTTCAGAAATACAATCTTTTTTTCGCTTCTGAAAGTAGAGTATTTTGAACTACCGGAGTAATATTTTTTTGCGCTAAAGCAAGGGACAGAGCGCCTCCTATCTTTGAAATCAAAACATAAAAGAGAGAAATAACGAACAACATAATCGGAGAAAGCTGTGAAAAAAAGAAAATAATGTAAACCTCTTTTTTATATACAGAAGAGTAATATAAAACGCATAAATGAAACTGACAAACTGAAATAATGAGAAATACGAGATGCGTATTTTATAAAAAATTTTATTATTATAAAATAGTTATTTTCTTAAATACTTAAGTGTTTGCAATCGTATCAAGTAGAAAATGATTCTTTACAAAGTAATATAAAAGCTATTCTTAAGCCATGCAGTTCCTCTTTAACTAGGCAAAGATTTATTTTTCTACTCGATATAAATGAAAACCTGAAATTTACATTTAAAGCCAAATTATATTTAATTATATAAAATTATGTATGTAAATGATTCATTATTCTTACTTTGTTCATTTACATATTGTTTTACCAATTTCGACTGTGAAATATTTATTTTAAAAAAGTTTAATTGAATTAAAAAAAATGATTTAACGCATAAAACCTTATTGTCAAATTGTCATAACAATTCCATATGCAAATAGAGTGAATAAGACTGGTATATGCGTAAATTCTAATGCAAGCAGGCCGATAAAACGTAACTACCGCGTATCCCTCCCAGCATGACAATAAAAACGGACCGCACACTGTGCCCCCCGCATATATTTGCCTACGTGACCTCTCCGAATTTCCCATCCAAGAATGTGTTTTTTGTCAATGGAAAACTAACAAGCTCCGAAAAGCTAAGCCGTCAAAAGAGTCTGGCTCCTCTTTTCTCCGAGAGAACTCGTATTTTGACGAGGGGTAGATCGCGCGATCGGACAAATAACCCAATAACCCGCGTATTACACACGCAGCGACGGCAAATATTTGAAGATGGCAATATATGCTATACCGCAGAGGACACGTCCTTTTTTGTCTCTTTCCTTTTCTTTCTCGCAAATACTTGCTCCGATTCTCCCGGTCATTGTGAATTGTGAGTTATCGTCGTTGTAGCTACTTATCGCCAGCAGTTTGATTCCATGACCGCTTGAACGTGTCGCAACAATGTGTACCTTTCAAGTACACCTGTTTAATCTGATACTCTTGTTGATCATGTTGATAGGTAATTAATAAATGCTGCGTGTAAACAGATATTTAGTCACAATTTTTTATAATACACTCAAACGATTCTTACTAATAGAGGCGAAAATAAATAGACCTTTTCAAATTGAAATAATTTTAAAATTATTAACTTTAAGAAAGTTTCATATTATATCTCGACATAATTGAAAAATACAGTTTAATCGAGTAATATTTCACTTAATGAATTTAAAAGTTTAAAAATTGAAAATATCATTTCAACTTATACTATATCAATCCAATGTTATAATAAAAATTCTTATACATATAGTAGTGAACTAGGTTAAATATTAATTTCAAATAATTAAAATTATAAATACATCTTAACTTTAAACTAGCTAAGGAATACAACAATATTTAAAGAACTTATTATACTTCAGTGTACATTTAATTAGAAATTTTTCTTAAAAATGTTATACATATATTGATTTTCAAGCTATGCTACCACTGCTTAAGCTCTTTTGCAGCAAACTTTCCCGTACAAGAGGATTTTTTTAGAAACTAAAACAAAAACTTTTCACTTCAACTTATAGAAAATATCATGGCTTGATTAATTTTTATTAAAAAAAATAACTAAGTAAGTTTTAGCTCTCGAAACAATTTCACTTCCACAAAGTGTAGTTTTAATCTGTTCGTATAATAAGTTTAATTAGTAATTATATAAAAGGCAAGTTGAGTAATGTAGATGGTAACTTCTTCCCAAATGAACTTTCAAACATTTGACAAGGAGACACTGCATTGTTATATTGACTGGCACGACTCAAATAATTCAGTAATAACAGTTTTGCCTTTAAAAACAAATCCAATAAAGTGAATGACAAATGTTTTAATCTTTACAAAAAGTTTGCATTGTATCGCTGGCACTTGAAAATAAATTAAAAAGAAAACGATTGTTGTTGCCGCGAAATACAGTCACGAACTCCATAGTCTCTTATACTTCTCGAGAAACACGTTTCTCATTGTATTCACAGTCCATCGCAAAGCACTTATTCAAACCGAATAATAGCTCATTCTTTTCTTAATAACGTTGTCCGAGGAATGACTTATTCCGTACATTTCTGCTCATCTTGAGATGATTGTAAAAGTGCGTCCATGAATTAAAAATAGGTATTGTCCGAAAAATTCCAGATATTCATCTTATTGCATTGTCAGGTATTCTTTTAAATGAAAAACAAAATGAAAGAATGCACCACGTAATACGTGGAAAGTTATAGACAAGACTTAATTAGAGTTCACGTCATGTTAAGAAGGTACAGGAAGACTGTCACTATTCGAATTGAAAATTATTAAATGCTACAACATTTATTACGCTCGTACGATTACATTCGAAATTGCTCACAGTTCAGCAATTGAGTAGGTGCAAACGAACGGGCCAAACGTCACGCTCGGATTGTAAAGTACGTCCAACTCGCTGAAAATTCAAAGCAAGTGTTTGGCCATTCAAAAAGCAATCTGCATGCAAATCGGGCTTTCACTCCTTTTTTTCTCTGTACCCCCGTGAAAGAAGGCCCGTAACGGAAAAAGCAAGAGCCACGGAACGAAAGAAAGCAAGCAGACAAACAGACGGAGAAAACGAAATCAATCGACGACACAGCAGAGTAGAGCGCTAGACGATCGGCAGCAGCATCAACATCTCTCGAAAATTTATTCGCCATTCAGAGCGAAAGTGTGGCACGCTCCTTTCTTGGCACGACACAGTTGTTAATTTGCTCGGGAAAATCCTCCCCCCCCCCCCCCCCCCCTGCAGCTGTACGCGCAAAGTTCGCGAGCTGGGGAGACGCGCCGTCGCGTCGACTCTTGAGCGAAGCTCCCGCAGCAACTTTAGCGATGATAAATAACGCGGTTCCCACGCCGAGACCTGCCGCGACGTTGCTGCCTTGCCCTTTTTCGCCGCCGCCGCCGCTGCTGCCGCTGCACTTGGCAAGGCGCCACATGCGTGTCTCTCCGCGTTTTTCTCCATATACCAGTAGCCACCACGCCCGAGCTATGCGCATGTTTTACGAGCGCATCGATGCGCGCGTGTCGTGTTCTTTTGGAAAGACATCGTTGCTGTAAAATGTATACGCGACGGGAAAAGGAGTCGTTCGCGATATGATTCATATTGTTGAGCAGGAAGGAATGACGGTATATAGTTTGGAAATCGCAACGAGCGGCCAATTAAATTTTTGGGCTGAAATCGCAACTGGGTCAGCTGCAGCTGTCCTTATGCCTCTGCACGTGTACGTTATGCGGGTGAATTCCTCTGCATATGCACAATACGTCCGCGTATGCGCGTGTATTTTCTGGCGGAGTTCATGAATTTGTATGTGTTTGTATGGTAACAATGAATTTTGCGTCATTTGTATGCACACGCGTACGGTTCGAATGGACAGTAAACACCGGAACGAGTATCTGTAGAGTCGTGAGAGTCGGCCGAACTGTTCTGGCTATTTCGACGTATACCTCGAAATGCATCATTTTGCCGTTTTAACGAGTCAAGTTCAAGGACATTTCGACGCACACTCGTTAAGCACGCGTGCAAATGAAAAGTTATGCATTGCAGAGCTCGATGTTCTCCAAGCGTGCGAATGTTTTGCGAATTACTGTTCAACCTTTCGAGGACTAGCTTTTGTCGATTATTTTTTATTCCCGGGAACCGTTAAAAATACTTGAAAAATAGATGCTGCACAAAATATTGTGGTAAGGTTAATTGACCTAGAAACGATTATTTTTCAATGAATGAGAATGTTCTTTCCATTCGGGCTGAACGATACAATTTAAAGAATTATCATTATATTTACTTTGGTACATCTTTTACAGTGCAAATAACGATTAAATCATCCTATTAAATTTCATTCTTATATTGACCTTTTAACAATTCCGAGAAGTTTTTGTTATGTATTAGCCAATAGCAACTACTCGAATTACATAAGCATGATCAAGAACTGGAAGTAATAATTATATTTTAACTTTATCCACAACGTCCTCATTTCTTACACTAGCGGATGAAAACTCGATCGTTCGTTGCATTGCGAAAATTCAAATCTGTAGGAGAAATTTTCAGCCTCATGCCGCCGGACTAGGGAGAATATAACCTGAGCTTTTCAACGGATTCCCTGAAGTACATTTCCCTCTTTAATTAGAGATTTCATTTTTCAGCGGCCGAGCTATTCGTCCTTGGCTTCGCGTATTTTTTAATAACTTTCTTTAATTTAAGGTATTTCTAACAAAACTTTTTAATTGTGCCCCTCGCATTTAACGCCCAACTTCTAGCCGCGTTTCTTGTTTTCGCAAACTTTTGTCCTTAATTAGCGTTATATATTCCAGAACATTTTTAAATATTCCTTCTAAGTATGAATACGAACGGAATAAATATTGTATATATTTTAGCGCGTATACTTTAGAAACTGTTACATTAATAATAATTTGTAATTACAAAGCAGGGGTATTAACTCCCATTCGTTTTTGCACGAATAATGTCATACAAAAGTTTGCGAGACTACGAAATTCCCTTTCATCTGTAACAGCAAACGAAGTTTGAAATTGTATTTGGATTAAGTAGTAACATAAAATGTCTCCTGACTGAACAGCTTAATTGGAGGCCAAAGCTAAAACCTCCTAAACTACTCATAATAATCAATAAGTTCTTTTCGCTGCGAGTTCAAGTAGAAATCTAATTATTACTATGTTTTCATGTAATACCAAATCCTGTTAATACTTGAAAGTTTTGCGAGCAAAAAATATCTATTTCAAGTATTTTCAAAAACTATCATAATCCATACATTTTTTTAGAATATAAAATATAAAAAATCTAATAGTTATTATAGATGTAAGCTATAGATGCAAGTTCTGTAAGTGAGTTTGTATTTAGAATGAATAGTGGTCAAATCTCAGAGCAGTTGTCATAGAAAATTCAGCTTTGATCTTGTTCAGAAGTTTCTGTTTGCATTGATAATGTAGAAAAGACTTCTATCTAAATATGCTAAACCGTTTCGTAAACTCTATTTTGGATAAGACTTGGATTTTCAGAAATTGAATGCATATGATAAAGTAATAAATTGTCCTATACAATTCTTTTATAAAAATTAAAATCATTTAACCCATTGAATTCACTTATCGAGTCTAGTAAATCAATAACAATTATTAATACTGAAAAGTATGAATTTATTAGTGATAGTTTTTTTTGTCAATCTATTTGTTTAGCTTTGAATCGCTTGATATATTTATTGATACCAGCATAGATACGTATATATTAAATATAATACCTTGTTAGTATTTCATCAGAAGAAATTTTCACATAAATTTGATTTAAATACTTTTGTGAACAACTGATGTAAAATTATTTTATATTCTATCTCGAAGTTATTTGAAATCCATAAGTTTAATATTATGTCATCTGATGAGAATTAGATAAGAGTTAGATTAATTTCATTCATATAACTATTTGAAAAGATTATGCAAAGCATACAGATAGACAAATGAAATTCAGATTAGTTTATTCAAATGTTTTTGATTTGTTTTAAGAATAAAATCTGATATATGTACATAAAAATATTTTTGATGTTCGTTGTGTTTCAGCTGAAGGTCTATATTCAACACCAGAGAAATCTCCAACTTTGAAGCTAGCGCCACAAGTTGATAATTGTGAAAGGTCTGAGCATGGTGGTGGTGAATCACCAAGGCAAGCAGCGATGTTATCCGAAAACTACCAGCAACAGCTGGGTTTTAATTATTCAGTAACTCTTGGGGAACCAAAATTAAAAAATAGATGTCTAAGTTACAAAAAACTGAAGGAAATGAAAAAAAAGAAAGACAAACGACACAAACACCATCACAAGAGAACGCCTCTTCAGAGATTATTAGAGCATTTACTTAGGTAAGGTTTTTAATTTTGTTTCTTTGTTTACGTGTGATAAATTTAACTGTTATTAATAAAGCTTCTTCTATTTTATTTCAGGTTAATGGAAAAACATGATCCGCAACAATTTTTTGCATTGCCTGTTACAGATAACATTGCACCGGACTATTCTCAATTCATTACAAATCCTATGGATTTCAGCACAATTAAACAAAAAATAGATGATGACAATTATCAAAATCTCAATGAGTTCATACATGATTTTACATTAATATGTGATAATGCAACCACATACAATCATCGGAATACTATTTATTTTAAAACAGCTAAAAAAATGTTGCATGCTGGGTTGAATATAGTTAGTCCAGCTGAACTAAAACAGTTAAGCTCAGTTTTAGTTTACATGCAGGATTTAACAAAAGAAGAACTTGGATTTGAATTAGGCGCTGAAGATCATAATAATTCCGATATTCGAATAAAACAGGAACAAATAGAAAAAGAACGTGAACAAGAAGAACAGATAAAAGAAGTTGAAGAACTGAGGAAAGAAAACCAGAGGAAAATGAGATTGGCAAATCTAAGTAAATTCGAAACAACTTTAGATGACTTGACTCCAGAACAAATTTATGAGCAATTTCGTAGTGCAGCAGCAGAGGTTAGACTTAAGCGACTTGGTTCCAAAATGGGATTCTCGAGACAGAAAAAGGATGGCACAACGAGTCTAGCAATTATTCTGCCTAGAGATGGAGTTATTCCAGGTACAAATCAGAGGCCTGTGTCTTTAGGCCAATTGATAGGAAAGTTAAGTCATGGTACTGGCACTATAACGGGATTAAGGGAGGACAAAAGAAATATATCGAAAGTAATGTACCCTGTATCACATTTCGGAGCTTATGCATCATATGCTCCCAGTTATGATTCAACACATGCAAATCTTACGAAAGAAGAATCAGACTTAATTTATCAAATATGTAGGGGTAAAACTGATAGTGAGCATGCTGAGTCTATTGAAGACGCTACTAAAGACTGTGATTATACACTGACTATGGCCGATAGCTTATTAGACATTTTAACAAATGGAGATCACAAAAAATCAAAAGAATTCCTTGAAGAAAAACGAATGCTCAAAGAAAAAGAAGAGAAGATCGAACATTTGATAGAAAAGCCTATTCAGGACGAAAATCATAACCTTCCCTCTGTTGAAAAAATAAAAGTTGATGTAGATCAATTGAAAACATTATCAGACATTGGCATTGATGTTAACTTCTTAGAAAGTTATGGTAAGTATCAATATATTTATTTTCATTTTACATACTTTTTTATTTATTTTACATAACACCGTGTAATAGCTTGATGCAGCAGTATTAAGAAAATATACCAACAAATACATTTATTTAACAAAAATTTCTCTTAAAAATTATCAGTAACTTTTCTTTTTATATATATTCTATCGGGCATGTTTTAAGTAATAGCTAATTTTCCAGGATTCTATTCGTGCTATGTTTAAAATCTTTAATACTAGGTTTTTTGTATTCAAATATTACGAAAATATTTCTAATTTAATTTTGATTTTTTAGAGGATGACATAAAAACGTATGAGGAATGTGCAATGTTACAAACTAGCCTTGATGATAACTCGAGTATGTTAAGTATTCTCGGCCAAACTCAACATGACCGTCTATCAGCACCACCTCCTCAACATTTATCCAATGTACCAAAACCATCGGAAACCGAAGTGGCCCTTGCTGATAAAATCACAGAGAATTTAGCTAACATAGCGAAAAAACTTCCTCCATCTGCTATAGCACCTGTAGATGGTTTGAGAAAAGCTATGGGAATTGCGCCTCTTGGGGGACCAGAGCCAATGGAAGTTGAACCAATAAGAAAATAATCCACCCTTTGTCACAGAAAACACAATAATACAAGAAAACAGTGCAAATCAAGAAGAGAATAGTATGTATCCGGGAAGGACAATTACCTTTTCAAATGGTGTTAGGACAAAATCAAACCACATCGATAATGAGTACAATAGAAACGTCTTGAGTTAATGATTTAGAACCTGAACTATGTGAGTTCCTGGAGAGTGACCCAACTTTGGAGCACTCACCCATTCATGACGATAAAACTTTGGAGAATATTTTATCAGAGTCTTAGCACGTATTACCTATAATTATTAAAAAATGTAATCAATTGAATTCTACATTTAAGATTATAAAACTAACCTATTTCTATAAAATATATATAGATGCCTTTGATAATTTTTATTGTATTTTTTATTGCTCAACCTTCTTAAGGGGGTGTCAAAGTCCTACAGTTACCACTCAAACTGTTTTATCGATCGGATATGAATAATTAATAATGACTAAATAAATAGATAAAATTATGCAAATCGCAAATACAGGTGCACTTCGTCTATTAACTATCTATCTTCTAGCAAAATTTCAAGTAAATATTTCAACGACACCTTCAAAAATTTCTGCTTATTAATTAAACTTAATAATATACACATACATTCTTATATGAAAGAAAAATGGCTCAAGATCAATTGTTTTCGTAATAGACATTGGTTTTGTACGTATAAAGTACGTGAATTTTTGAGTTTGAAAGTTTTAGCGTTTGCGAAATATAAGGCACCACCGTGTAGCGGTCGAGGTTAAAAAAACAACAAAGGCAATCCTTATTCACTCAATCACTGCAATAACATTGTTAAAAGGAGATCGCCTCGCTGAAACTCCATCGCAAAGTATAAAATTAATAGAATTATGAACTCTCGACTATAAGGTAGAGGTTCGTTGTGCGCGCTAAAACCGGGCTTAATAAAGTAATTGAATCGACAGGTATGTCCTCAAAAGTTTTTCTCTCGTAAATAATATAGGTACCCCTTTTCCTCGGAGCATCACCGGCAGCGGCAGCATCCTCTTAAAGCCACGTGGCTGCACTTACGAACATATCTCATTAAAACCAATTTTCCCGGATAAATCCATAAAGAGCTTACAGCGTTAGCCACTCTTGCAGGCTTGTTTTCCTCGCTCCGGCGACACCTGCACCGCTGCATAACGGAGTAGAGCTGCATGAGCTCGCGTAAAAAGCGAACGTAGACAACAATTTCGCTCGTGCCCTGCCAGACAATGGCTAAAGCGTCCAAAAAAACCGAAGAATGCAGGCCGCGGGTGTGTTTGTATGCGAGGATGTAGTTCGTCGAGTTTGGGGGCGCCACGTGTCGCTATACTTCGTCTGGATATATATATATATATATATATATATATATATGCTTATACGGTATACCGACGAACTTTGTAGTAAACACCTGTATATATGTATATGAGATCCGTGCGATGTTTGCATTATATGTGGATAGAGTTTCCCGCACTTGAACGTATAATTCGTATGTGAAATGTAAACTTTGGGATGAAAAGCTTCGCGTTCGTTAGCTCGAGGTTGAGAGAAAAGAAAGAAATTTTTTTATATATCACTGCTCGACGTCTGACCTCATTTTTATCGTGGATGCATGTACGAATATACTTTTACTGTGAACTTTCAAGTTTAATGCTAGAGTGGCAATTTGCGGTATAAACTTTTTTTCTTAGATGCCAAATTAAATCATCGAGTATTGTGGGATTGTTGGATATAACAATGACTGAATTAATTATTAGTTTTAATTACTTTTTTATAACTTTTAAACATTCCCAGTATTTTCTAAGAATATTTTTAAGAATTTCTACAATATATAACAAAAATCATATTAATTTGTAAAATATTTGCGCGATAAAGATTCATGGCAAACGTTAAATTTACTGATTTAATGAAAAGAGTTCAAAATATATAATTAATTTAACTTTCATAAACATATTAATTTTCATAGGATAAACTTCAATTACATTAGCATTAACTTGAGATGTATTTTCTGTTTTAAAGTTCATTACATTAGACACTGACACTCAATCAACATGATTAATGTTTCGAAGTATGCATCAACATTTTATATATCGTTTTAATACACGAGTTTCACAAAAATGATTTATAGGATAGAGCTAGATATATTTTCAAGCACCATTATCACAATAAATAATTTCTTTTTTTAATTCCTCTAAATTTCAATATTATAGTTTTGACAATAAACTTGGTAAATCAATAATCTAAACACGTATATAATTACGAAAGCAACTACAAATGAATTTCATGTTCAATATATTCAATATAATTAGCGATATTCTTGAAAACTTGAAATTCATTCAATACCAAGAGCTGAGCTCGGGTAGTACAGAAAACGTCGAGGAAAACATGGTAAGAGGAGGCATAACTCAGTCGATATTTTGAACCTGCTTTATTGACCCTTGGTAATGGGCATACACGTGAACAACGTGAACACGTGGGTATACACTGCACTCGCAACCAGATTATGGCATCGCCTCGCCCTCACTTACACACTGTGAGTAAGATTTTCAGGCACTTGAGCGCTAACGAAGAATAACGAGCCTTAAATGAGCACAAAGTGTGCTGAAGTCAAAAGAGCCCCAACACCAATTTCTCATAGTGGATATGCGTATACAGAGAACTCGGGAGAAATTAAACTGCTGGCACAGGCTCCAGTGAGACCCGAATTTCATTCGATTCGAATTGCTCCTTGGATAAAGAAACGCGTGTCCGCACACATTTTATCCGCTCACGACTTATTTATTCCCATTACCAAAGCTCATCGATTCTTCGCTTGCTAAGTATTTAACAGACCCGTATCAAATAAGGTGGGAACCACCAGTTTACTCCATAACTTGAGCTCTCCGAATAATTTCGCGAGAGAAAGCGTGGTGTAAGCCAACAAGCAGACGACCGCCAGTATTATTAATCACTAAAACGCTTAGAGCTGCTCTAAACAGCCCGGCAGTGGCTGTGTATATCTATACCGTTTGTAATCGAATCTCTTGTATCCTGCATACATTGGCATGTATACGTATTATATATATGCAACTGCGTCGGGCATACGGAATCGCCAGTCTTATATATACATGTATACATGGCAATACGCGTGTTGTATAGTCTCTGTGCGCGATGCCTTGGAGAGAGGAAAGATGGGGCGAGGGGAAGGGTGCGTTTATCGACCCCCTCGAGGGCAAGGCAAGGCTTTTATAGTTGCGATTCCGCTGTGTAGAAGCAGCAGCACCAGCTGCCTGGCTTGGCTTCTTCTTCCATTCCCTTTGTGTGTGTGTCTATCTCTTTCTCTCTCTCTCTCTCTCTCTCACTCTCTTTCTCTCACTGTGTATCGGTGTCAGTACTGTGGATGTGCAGCCGACCGATGGCGAAGTTCAGGGCGCCTCTGCGCTTATAACACGCTGCTGTATAAGGCTATCAGCTGTATATCTTCACTTCCTGGATTCTATATATATATATGTATATATATATATGCGTATATACGTAGTTATAGAGCAGGAGATGGAGCACTCGGAAACTTGGACGCGGAACCTCTTATACTTCGCACTACTTTTGCAGCCACCTTCTCCCCTTGCCTCTGCTCTTTATTTGCACATAGAAGAGCGAGAGAGAGAGAGAATTCGCAAGATTGCACACCACTGCTGGGATCGTCTTTGGATGCTTCTGCCTCTCTCTCTCTCTCTCT
>UELU01147773.1:70131-116101 GCA_900490025.1 Megastigmus dorsalis
AGAGAGAGAGAGAGAGAGGCAGAAGCATCCAAAGACGATCCCAGCAGTGGTGTGCAATCTTGCGAATTCTCTCTCTCTCTCGCTCTTCTATGTGCAAATAAAGAGCAGAGGCAAGGGGAGAAGGTGGCTGCAAAAGTAGTGCGAAGTATAAGAGGTTCCGCGTCCAAGTTTCCGAGTGCTCCATCTCCTGCTCTATAACTACGTATATACGCATATATATATATATATATATATGCGTATATACGTAGTTATAGAGCAGGAGATGGAGCACTCGGAAACTTGGACGCGGAACCTCTTATACTTCGCACTACTTTTGCAGCCACCTTCTCCCCTTGCCTCTGCTCTTTATTTGCACATAGAAGAGCGAGAGAGAGAGAGAATTCGCAAGATTGCACACCACTGCTGGGATCGTCTTTGGATGCTTCTGCCTCTCTCTCTCTCTCTCTAGCTTTAGCACTCGTATATAAATTTTCCATTGTTCGCTTTGATTTTGAGTTCGCACGGGCACAAAGTTCGGCTGATGGATTATATTATCCGCTCCGCTTATAACTGGATGCATATACATAGATATAATAGAGGAGACGGCTTTTTGGATATTATACCTTGAGGCGTAAAATCAATGAGTGAGAGAGAGAGAGAGAGAGGGAGAGGAAGACGATTTCTTGATTACAAAGAGCTTACAGCGGCGTTTAAAGCTGCTGCTGCTCGTGCTCGATCAAGTGATGCTCGACTATATACACGGCGACGTCATTCGCTCGCGAGACTGTTCAGTGTGTGCCACTAGTGCACGTCTAAAGTTCGAAGCGAGGATTTCTATTTTACGTCGTCTTTTAAGAGCTGCGATGCGCGTCCGCGAATTTATTTCTTGGAGGCGAGCTTTTATTCTTATGTATCGGGAGCGAATGAAAAGTGGTTTCCGCTTTTGATTATGTTTTGCGAGGTATATTCCGATATGTGCATCAACGTTATGGACAGTTGAGATTTATCGAAGAATTCCAGTACGACTATCGTTTCCTGGATCGGAAACATATAGGATTTCAAATTGTCAATTACTATTTTTGTCTACAACACAAGGTCAAAGTGTTTAACTTGCATTGCTAACAGAAATAACGATTTTCTGCACGCTTACAAATTAACAACTCAAACTTATCGGTTGAAAAATCATATTCAAGTTGAATAATTTGATAGTAGAAACCGTAGTTTCAATTTCAACATTTTCACTATGAGTTTTAGAACGAATGAGGCACTAAGTTGGCTTCGCTGCGTGAAGATGCAGGATAAAGGGAATTTGATTTTAGTGCTCTGGCACATCCACCTCAACGATGTTCTAAACTTGAATGTCCACGTTTTAAAATCAAGAGGATTTCGGTAAATGATTGTTTTAATAAGCTAATGGTACGGCGTTGGCTTTGAGATTCCCCAAATTTAATGTTTGATTTCAATCTGAAAAACGAATCATATTTGAATTGATTTTGATATAAAAAACAAACCTATTTGGTCACTTTTCTCTTTTAGTATATATGTTAAAATATTTTTATGGAGTAACGATAATCAAGCTCAAAAAATTAATTATTTTATTTAAGTGAATGAATTTAAATACGTATATTTCAGCAAATAAAAGTTCGTAATGCTAAATGACTGTAAACCAAAGAAAACTTTTTCTTGACATTTACTTTTTTCAAAGTAAACTAATTTCTATTTAACAGATACGATTCATACCGTCAGTCAGTCCGCACAATT
Source organism: Megastigmus dorsalis (assembly GCA_900490025.1). Classification (NCBI taxonomy): domain Eukaryota; kingdom Metazoa; phylum Arthropoda; class Insecta; order Hymenoptera; family Megastigmidae; genus Megastigmus; species Megastigmus dorsalis. The sequence continues at coordinate 71,872 of UELU01147773.1, forward strand.
TTTTCCAGATCCCACTTTCATAAGTAAGCATGAATTATTGGATTCATAATTCTGAGGCCGAATGAAATTAGTTTTTGATTATTCAGCGCGATGTCCAATAAAATTTCCCTCACAGGCCATAAAGTCCGGCTGGCAATTTCTCATAAATTGAATTTCAAATACTCCTCTGCAAAAACGAGAGCGTGGAGTTAGCTCGAAAGTGATACCTTCAATAAAACTTCCCACCAAATATAAGCAAACGTTTACCAAACTTCGAAATCTCATTTATGTATTTCCTACGGCCGGAGGCCCTTCCCCGATCAAATATTGATTTATGCATAGCCATAAACGAAGGAGTCGCTAGCGCAGCAGCCGCTTCCTAGTGTCGCTCAACGACATCGAAAATTCAAACTTTAACGCCCTCATCCTTATTATATATTTGAATGATTTTTAAATTCAGGGTACAATCGCCGGGTGCGCCTTTTTAGACGAGCTTTTGCGGGCTAAGGTTTTATGTGCACGGGCGTGGGAGCCAAGAGGATAAATACAAATTTTGGCATGTTTACGGTTTGCTGCAGCGGCAGAAAGTTCAATTTTAGCAATTGCGCACTTCAAACGGAAGGTTTGTTTATTTGGAGAATTTGCTTTCTGTAAGGGAAGTTGCTGGTGGAACATTATACTAGTTTCTCATATCATCCCTTAAAGTTAACCAATCAGTTTGCTAATTTTAAAGTATTTTACTTTTAACTGCTGCAATTAATGGATTGAATTTTTAAGCTTGTGTTGCAATTACACTTTATAGACACAGTTGTAAAGTAGAATGTCATCAAATTTGCGTATAATTTTATGAAACTACCTTATAAAAGAGTTATTGCTTTATGGATTTTACATATCAGTGGCTCGGGCAATCTTCTGCGAAAAAAAGAATTCTAAAATTTCATGTAATTTTCAATGTTGTTGATTTTTTCCTATCACCAACAATCAATATATACTTCATAAAAGTAGGTCAAACAAAAACCGATATTTCAACAAAAGTCAATTTGCAATTCTTTCAATATTGTTGAAAATGTTAGAATTAGATATTTCGTACTATATTGTTAAAAAAATATCTACACAATTTTTATTCAAGATTTTAATCAATTTAAGTATTTGCTTTTAAAGGAAAATTAAAATTGCTCTAAAAATTGAAGTAAATAAATAAAGAGTGCAGTTCATTTCTAATATTATACATTTCATTTTTGTGATTTTCTAAAAAGCTTTTTAAAATATATATTTAAGTTTATTCTAATTTCTATATGAAGAATTTAAAATATTGAATAAATTAACTAAAAGTACGGTTAATTATTTAAATAGAGATTTATATAAAAGTTACCAATGGAAAGATTATAAAATACACATTTTAATTTATAATAATAAATTTTGTATCTATCCAAAAAATTCATTTACTGTAAATTATTAAAATTAACATAAAATCGTGTGTCAACTATATAAATTCAAAATATATATTTTCTTTTTAAATTTTAGGCAAGAGAAAACATAAAATTTTAATAAATGTATTCTTCAAATCATATTTATTATTCATTACAATTACCATAAAATATTATAAATTATAAATATTTATATAAATAAAGCATTATAATATAAAATCGTGATATTATTTTAACAGCTGAGTAAACAACTCCAGTCGAAAAAGTATATGTGTTTTAAAGATTATCTCAAAGTTCCAAGTATGTTCGTAGAAATTCTGCTTTGAAATTCTTGTAAAATATCTTTTGCAATCTAATATAACTACTTTTGCTCTCTTGATATTAAACATCTATCATCCCAAATAATAACCTAAAACACGGTTCAATATTATACGCTTGTAGCATCAATAATAATAAATACCAAAATTCATTTCTTCCAAATACAACTTTAATGTAAATAAAACAAACTTTTCGATTACTACGACTAAAAAGAAGTTTCACCGAAACCTTTTTTATGCATCATCATAAATATAATCTCTGGATTGATTTCTGATTTATGATTTATCTTCGGTATCATTGAATCAATTAAATATTTTATCACTACAATTTTCTTTTCTCATAGATTGTATAAAATTCGAGCGATAGACATTTATATCTCAAATGTAATTAAATCAATTGCTCTTAGCTGATTATTTGGATATTGGACGTGATTTCAAAATCCTATTAAAGATCGAATATGGGCGATAATCATATTACACAATCCGGCGAAATATAATTTAATTTTGCAAAAATTCCTTGATTTCCATTTCGATCAATACTTTCGTTTCGAGAGGATAAGAAAACACACAAGAATATCATTCGTGAGTTTTCTCATCAAATGATGTATGCAAAAATATATTTTATATTTTGTAATCGTCCAAGAGCAACAAGCATTTGGTAACTCTCTTTTGTGAAAAAGCCTTAAAGGCGAGAATCCAGGAATAAATCGACAAAAGCGTGGCCCAAGAGAAAGAAAGCGAAACTGTCCTAATTTCAGCAAATTATCGAGCCTCGTGGTGTTACCTCGGACTCGCGACCGACTTTTTATCTTTTTCTATCAATAAATTAACACTGACCTTGGAATGCTTCGTATTCACCGGCAATTCGTACATATATGTGGCGAGGAATTTGACTATTTTTATACCCGCCGCAACTTTGGTATTTAATGAGATTCAGATTCTGCATATATAAAACATCAGCACGAAAGGATGAACGTGTGTGCTGTGTATAGAAAGTTGGACCAATTAAAATAATTACCTTTATAAAAGACACTTGGTAAGTGGCGGTACATTATTTGTTTCAAGATTCATATTATCACATTTCATATTCTAAATACTGATATTTTATAGATTTTGTGTCGATATAATTTTATAAAAGTACATAAATATTCCTATAAGAATTCTATACACTATTGGAGTAGCAAACGAAGCCATTACAGTAATCAATATTAGTTCAATCTTGACAAAATATCAATTTCTTTAACTCTTTTAGACTATTCACTACTTTTGTATTACTAGTCCCTTAAAAATCGCCAGAAATGGTCCCTATTTTCCATTATTTGGCAAAAAGACCGCTGGAGTTTTCACCGCCTACAAATCGTTACGCGCGCTCAAAACTACGACAATGTAACTTGATAAAAGCCAGCTTGTAAGTCCGCGAGGCAATTCCATTTTATCAAGCCGATTGCGTAACCGCATAAGCAGGACGCGCAACGGAGCCTCAGCCGAGTCGTGCGCGCGCGCGCGCTCGTAACAAACTTATACACACCTTATATATACACCGGCGTTCGTTTCGTTCATCCTCCCTGTAAGTATCGGTATATATGGACTGCGGACGTTACGCGCATCTCTCGAAACTTGGCCGTAAAACCCGAGCCATTTACCCCGCGCGAATGCGGATCTTACTCGAGAAGGAATCTCATCTCCTCGCAACGGCAGCCCCCCCACGTAAACCAACCGATTGATGGACGTAGGAGTAATAAATCGAGACAGAGAGACAGAGAGACAGAGAGACAGAGAGACGAGGAGACAGAGAAAAACAAAACCTTCTTCCTGCTATTTTTACGGCCAAGGTGAGGCGGCAGGCGGCCTCTTCGTCGGCGGCGCGCTTTTTCACGTCGTATATCGAAAATAAAAGGGTCTGCGGAAGAAGCGTCGCCTCGTCGACGACGTGTCGTGTACAAGACGAAAAAGAAGAGAGTAAGAGACGAAGCGAGAAAAAGTCGGCCACGTGCGGGTGTGTGACGCAACGCGAGAGAGAGAGAGAGAGAGAGAGAGAGAGAGAAAAAGATGATTTTTAGCGTAGAGCCAAAGAATTCAATTGGGAAGAATGAAAATTCATGAGCCACTAGCGTAGTATTTCTTTTTCTTTTTTGAGCTTGCAGGTCGACGCACTACGCTCGAACGGCCACGCGTTCGCTTTTTTTTATCGTTCATGCTGTTTATATTTGTTTTGAAAGACAAGAATACAATGCACACGTGCTCGGGTATCCGCCTCATTATCGCACATAGTAAAAAGTTCATTGAGCAAATCTTACGGCAAACGCGTTGCGACAGTGTCCGCTATTATAGGCTTTAAACATAACTGGCTATATCATAATGACAAATCACACTTTTTTTGCGCGGACGGTAAAGCATAGCATTGTTGGAAAAAGAGTGTTTTGCCGCAATCTTCATTGAAATCTTATGCAGTGTTCGGCGAGGAATGAAAACGCGTTTGCATAAAAGTCGTTCCGTACGTCGCTTCTGGCAAAAGTCTGTCGAAAAATTCAGTATTTAAAGTCTGCTCCGAAAGCAAGTTGAAAGATTAACAAACTTCGCTATATAAACTACACCGTCTTTAAATAGTCAGTCTAATTTCAAGCTTGAATAAATAAAAAATTTTCATTTTTAAATATCTTGGATACTTTATGATTTTGTATAATAGTAACATAATTTATAAAAAAAGAAAATAGCCTTTATGCATTTTCGACATATTTGAATGTATTTATATATAATTAAAGTAAAATTTATTACGGATTAGTTTAGACTAGAATTTATCGTTTGATAATATAATTTGTGCATAAAACATAATCATTACTTATAGTACTAAAGTAAAGCGGATTAAATTATATTCATTGTGCAAATAGGATAATATGATTATAAACACTCGAATTTCCCGTATCGCATATCATCGAGCATTTAACCGAATCAATTTACTCGTTAATGAGTCTCCCAATTTCCCTCGTTCGCATTGTTTTCTCAGGCCACTTCCACGCAAAATGGGAAGTACAGGAAAAAAGCCAGATACGAGAATGGTCCATAAAGTGTATTGAAGTACTGAAAAGCAGAGTAAGAGAGCAAAAGCCTTTTATCGGTGCGTCCATATACGATTGGCCTCGCGGGCCAACTTCGCTCAACGCCAACGCACGCGTCGTTTATACGCCTGCAGATAGCGGCCAAAAAGAAAAATCCGCTCGCTACACATATACGTGCATTATACACGCGACATAATGAAATAACGCCAGTGCGCGAGATGACGATGTGCAATTCGCTGTGAAAAAGAAAAAAATTATACACCACCGCCAGTCCGCGGCGCTCATAATCCAATCCTCGTCGCTATGCTGCTGCTGCAGCACATGTGCGACTATACAGTTGCTGCATCTCTTTCACTCGTGGCTTATTGCGAGTTCTCTTGCCTCTCGTTCTCTCACATACACTTTTTTTTTCATACCAGGCTTTTTTGACATTCGAGTGTGCGCTATATGAAGTTTCAACTGAATTTGCGAGGTTTTTTATCCGGCATCTGGGGATTTTATATGTATATATAACCATGGGAGTGTCAAATTAATAAAGCCTTGATAAAAGGTAACAATAATTGCAGTGGGGCAATACGGTTTTTCATCAAATTCCCCAGTTATTTATCGTATGGGTTAACGAGCAGTCGGACCAGTTTAGTATAATGTTTCAAGCCCGTTATAATTATTATTTATCGCAGAGTCTGCACGGATAAGCGAACTAGCCGATGTTTTCATATATTCTACTTTATTTGTTATTTGTTGTTATTCTGAGACAGAAAGACGAAAGTTTTATTTTTTCATTGTAATTCTATACTAGTAGAATATTTTAACATACTATAACCAGCGTAATAGTCAAAATGAAATATATCTTTTTCTGAAACAATTAATTATTAATTGAAGAATTAGTTTTATGTATATAATACAAAAAAGTAGAATCAAATAAGCTGCTCTACGAGCAGAGATGAAATCAACTGATGTACTCATAATAATCAACGAAATATGAATGTTTTAGAACAACATGTATGACGTAATTGCGTTAAACAGGAGCTCTTTATGTCAGTTCATCATTAAACTGCGGTCTAACCAGTGCAACTGTTCGTTTTTTCTGACCATTAGTTTTACTTAAATTGAATCGTTAATTGTCTAATCAACTAGTTGACATTTGATAAAAAAATGCTTACGATTGATTAAAAGCGACGTAAAGAATCTAAAAAATGAAAAAGACATTTAGAAAGTCAAATTTTATTCTGCAATATAAACTATAATTATCTTACTATATAATAGTTGGAATTACAATAACTTTAGAGTGGATATGTACATTAATAGAATTTATATTAAACTCGTTGGAGTGGGTTTTCCCTCGAAAATATTTAGTGTGTCGGGTACTATATCAAAATATTATGAATTGGTGTACAAGCAATTAATTTTGAATGTTCAATAATTTAATTTGGAATCAAGCACAATTACGTCGTTAAATTATTAATTTGAAAATCTCCATTTTCCACGAGGTATTAAACAAGTCTCTTATTGTCCATAAATAAATTTGTATTATAGAAGCTTTGAAACTGGGCTGGAAGTTTCATCACTGCAGTGAGAGTTTGCGAAACGGGTTCGAAGTACGCGGGTCATTTCATTTATTTATAGCTATATATTTGATATTTTTTTAAAGTACTGCTCGTTTGTTCTTTACGATGAAAGATAATTATTTTAAAGGAAGCTTCGCTTGATTTATAATATAATTCTCAACGACTTATCGCTCGCAGTCACGTGTTATACACGTTTTATTCTTTTCGCAAAGATGCTCTTTGCTGTCCAGAATTTTTTCTCGCCAAGAAAATTCTCGGAACGCCTCTTTTCACAGCAGCGGCCCGAGACTTTGCGTATAACATGCGCATCAATAAGCCGAGCAAGAATTTAAACTAGATGTTAAGCAAAACGTAGAAATCGACAACCAAGATAATATATTCGATAGAATACAACCCGAGACGTTGATTTTTTTCCTTTCTCTTTCTTTTATTTGTTGGCGCCGGAAAGCTCATCCATTGTGAACTATTGGAGCTAGTTTAGTAAATACGGTTATTTATTTCTTTTCAAGAGATAAAAAACTGGTATGCCCACTTGGAAAAAGATGCGCGCAAGTGTCCCGCGACCGTCAATGTCATAATAATATTTAAAGTAACTCGAAACAGCTAGAAGAATCACTGCGAAGTTATTGACATGTTTATCGTTGCCATTTAATGTCAGTCTTTTATAACGCTATGTTAAAATGGAAAAAAAGAAAAAACAATCAATGTCCAAGTGGTGTCCTTACGAAGAATTATGGTAATGTTTGTAAACCAGTTACATATATATATACATGTTTAACGATAAATTGGTTATCGATCATTGATATTTGTTAAAAACGCACATATTTGAATGATTTCTAAATAAGCCTGCTCAAATTGATCTGGGAATAAACAAGGATAAAGTCGTATTTTATTCTTTAGTTTTCAAAATTATTCCACAGATTATTTTTATTCAATTCTCAACTAGCACGAACAAACTTAACAGCGATACGTTATACCGAGAATGGCGCGGAAATTGAAATCTTTTTAAGCAGAAACGTATTCAAACGATCGAACTAATAATGCTTTAAAAAATCAAAATACCTTTATAAAGCTATAAAGTTGGCAGTGGTGCGGCTCAAAGCACCGATAAAGATATTTTCTTCATAAATAAAGGAGCGTTAGCAGATTAAACTGATGAAATACATTTTTCCGTTCCAGTGTTACATGCACAACCGAATTCTAGTATACCTAATATATTATGCACAGCTGTAAAGAAACGCAATGGAAATTTTTCCGCAATAAAGCTTAACAAGAAAGTCTCGGATTAGTCGGATTGAAAACGCTGTGCCGATCACACGACCAATGGCACGTAGACATGCTTGCTCGGAAAAATTTTACTCAAGAAAAATACCGATTCCGCTAAAAAATTTTCTTTTGGCGTGAAATTAGACTACATTTTTTTGTTAAAACTGGGAATTCAGGTTCATATATATCTTGCAAAAATGATAATGCTAGATTTTGGGAAGTTCCATCAGACGCATCGTAAACAATTTTTTTTCATACAACCTCCAATTTATAGCATCTCTAAAAATAGCATTTTTCACGACTTTTGTAAAAAAAAAAGGGAGAATAATCAATGTTTACGTATGTGTAAAGCGCAATATAAGAAGATAATCTTTGATGAACATTAATATAAATTATTATAAAGCAAATAAACGATCTTTTGAAAAACTTTCTGCATCCCATATATTATACACTCCGATCGTGCCATACAGCTCAGACACTTCATCGAGAGCCGAAGAGGCTTCGCAGCCAGAAAATAACATCGATAATCAGCCAAGCAATAAAATCCGATACCCAAACAATTTCATCTCCCATCAGGGACTGGTGCGCGCAACCGCGATAAATCCAGAGCTCACATCCACGCGTCATTTCGCGCGCAACTCTCGATCGGTTCCATCCGCGAGCCGCCCCAATACATACAGATCCACGCACAGATCCATACACCGACACACGGCCAAACTCGAGGTAGAATCGATCAGCGGGAAGACTCACCCAGCGATTCCGACTGCTGCGTGTAGAGCTGATAATGATTCGCGCTGTTGGCCAGCGTCACCTTGAATCTGTCCGGCATGGTTATCTCCTCTCCTCCTCGCACTCGGATTATTCTCCTTATATACTTCCGCCAGTCGTATACGATATCCGTCACTGGCACTACGTGCGCCCAGCCTTATCTCAGTCCCAAGGGCAAAGGGTTTACGCGAAAGCCGCCCCCGGTTTGCCGCAGCGTCTGTCTCTCCCGCACTTTCTCCGCCGGCGATTGGCGAACGCGTTCTCCATTCGTCGAGGACCACTTGGCTTTTTTTCTATATCCGATCTCTTAGCGATTGGGCACCGCGGTACGCGCAGCTGCACAGAGATAATGCAATAGCCGATAGGGAAGAGAGCGAGGCGCGCGTTCGCGGACCTCGAGCTACTGCGGGGAGCTGTCGACGGACTCGGCTCTCCCTGGAGACTCGTGTCGCGAGGCTGCTCGTCTCTCTGATGCGTATACCGAAGTCCGGGCGGACTATAGCAGCAGCAGCAGCAGCAGCAGCAGCAGTTCTCCTCGATTTATCCCCCTACTACTCTTCCCGCAGTTCCCAACCGTCCACTCGCTGCAGCCGTCAGCCTTTTAAATCCACGCGTTCCTTTTTGCTCCACGCGTCGCCGACGCTGCCGCCGCCGCCGGCGCTGCTATGCTGTTTTGTATACGTGGGCGTGTGTGTGTGTGCGTGCGTGTGTGAGTGTGTTTTGACAGTCGTCGAATGCAGTCGCGAGAGCAGCGCAGAGGCGCGACGGTAGAGAGAGCATATAGAAGGAAATCGAATCGCGATCTTGAACTTGGGCCGCGTGCGGGCGCGATATCGCCGCGACTCGCGGTTCCACCGTTAGGCTGCGGCTATACAAGCTATATACATATGCATATAAGCTCTTTCCTCCCTCGTGCTCCGGCCTATACACTTTTATCCCGTATAGTTGTGCACGTACACTTTTCCCCCTACCGCATGCAGCGCGATGCCAACGAACGACCGACTACTGCACCGCGCACGTGTGGATCCGCTGCGGCTCCGTGTCCGCGACTGCGACTGCGACCGCTGCGGCGTATTTGCGTTTTCGAGCCTCGCGATGATTCACCAGTTTCCAGCGTGGAATATCCGCTCCATAACATCGCGATCAAAGCAATAAGTGCGTTACGTTGTATTTGTAAGTGTCGAGGAAAGCGATGGATGCAGGGTACAAAGAAAAGTTTTCAAGTCGCTCGAACTACCGCAGGCCGGCCGATCCGCACCGTATCCATGGTGGCCTACTCGTGTTTTGCCAATGCCGCGCACCGCCTTATTATCGTCCGCGCTTATAACGAACAAAACGATAACTTTCCCAGACTCCTGTTCCAGGAATTTGACGAATTTGACATTACCGTGCAGCGCTGACGATGATTCAACGGTTCATTGAGCTTCCAACGAAGCTCTGTAGCGCATTAGTCGAAAACAATGACTTCTCTTTATCAATTAATCGATTTGCGTATTCACTGTCGGTCTGTGTAATATACATTCCGCGTCAGTTTCGATACAGAACACGGTCTCAAACAATGTTTGTTACAAAAAACCAAAGCATGCGGGAACGGAGCGGCGAATCAATCGTCAAGTATAATACACACACACACACAGAGAGACTGCACGTTTCGCCATTATCAGTCCTCTGCTCTTTCTCGCCGCGCATCAATTCAGTGGCTTCGCGCTCTCTCTCTCTCTCTCTCTGTCTCTCTCACCCACCACGTGACTCACCCACCATTTTTCCACCAACTTGATTCACGCACCGCCACCCGCACTAAACTCCTCCGCCGAGCTTCGCCATTCCCAATTCGATATGTACTTACTCTAATGTTTTTATACTAATATACTAATCACCGCAATGCAGAGAGAGAGAGAGAGAAAGAGGAAGGGAGAAAGAAGACAGGCTGCAGTGCCGCGGCGCTTGTGCCACACGAAATCGCACACTCACTCACACAGCGTGGAATAAGTAAGTATACGTCGAACGACGACACGCGTCGTCGCGCCGCCGTTGCCGCCGATACCGCCGCTCCTGCAGTATATAGCTTCGGCTCATCTATACACACGCTCACGTACAGCAGACGCCGGTTACACGTATACGCGCAGGGGTCCCCCCCTCGTGTGGCCTATGTAGACGCGCGACTAGTAGCCGCTCCCCCCTGCGCGACCTATTCCAGCCCCCGCCGATCAGCTGAACCTTACGCTGTATAGGTATAGATAATGCGAGGAACTCGCTTTTTGGCCGCAGGATTATTGCGTGCAGCGTCCTCCGGCGCTGCGTCGAATCAGCGGCTCGCGTAGGACTGATATAACACCGGGCCGGCTGTACGCCGCTAGGCTACGCTCCGACTCGAGGGCTCCGCGAAGTGTTTACGCTGGCTTTCCATGTGTACGTTATAGGCCGGCTCTCTTTCTCTCTCGCTGCGTGGTTTAACGTCGGCGGCGGCGCTGACAGAGCGACGACGTCGACGAGCGCTCGAGGCGCGTCACGAATTTTCTCGATTTTTCAAATTTCTCGACTGTCCGTGCGCCTCCGACTCTCTCAGCTTCTGTATATATAATCAGTTTTCTATACGGCTTCCTTATACGCCTATATACATGTATAGCGGTCTCAATCTGACTCAGCTTTTATTGCAATTTTTATTACGTATAAAAGGTGGTTTACGGGCTCTCTCTTTCTCCCACTCTCTCCCTCTCTCTCGCCTTGCTAATCGATCGGAAGCTTCTTTACGAAAAAATGATGATGGACATTCAAGCTAAGGGAGCAAGTCATGTGCAAGGCTCTGACCGTGTGCATTGAAAGCTCGGAAGATTAATCGATGTATGCTGTAAATGTTTAATTGTTTTAAACAATCGATAATATTAGGTATAGGTAGACCACTCGACCACTAAAATAAACGATAAGAGATAAGAGTGTATTATAAGGTATCTGCTCTATAAGGGAATATTTATAGACTTGCCAAAAATCAATTACAAACGATAATCCAGTACTCGAGTATTATAGGTATAGATTGAAAATACAGCTGACTCAATCAAATCTATGCTTACAAACATTCGCTATAGATAACCAATATATATATATATGTATATATGTGTACACGAAACTCATAGCGAAAAAACCCAAGCTTTCCTTATCTTATCCCCAAGCCCCAAGCTCCGAAATCTCACGTCAGCAGTATACGACGCGTCAGTAATGTAAGAATAAAAAAAATAACGGTCTTTCTTTATCAAAGGACGCAGAGCTAATCGTGGAGAGCAGAGGAAAAGAATTAAATTTCCCTAACGACCACCGTGAAGACGCACCACTTATATCAGATGTAAATATATATATATATATACATATATACGTTTCAAGGATTCGCCCTGCAAGAGCGAAAAACTGGAAATACATTAAGTATTTGTATTTGTGGTCTCTGATATGGCTGCCTGCGCGTTATTCTCTATGCGCTCGCAGCGGCCGCACTCGAATCGCGGAGACACTAAAAAACAAGGGAGTATCTCGCCCCCGTAAAGATCGCAGCGGAATATAAAGGCGTGTATAGCGAGTAAAAAGGGCGAATAAGAAAGAAGCGAGCAGTGCGCGCGCGCGGACCTCACATTCAGCCTGTTGTAAACGGCGAAACGCAACTGTATATACACATGCGTATACACAGATACGCTAATGTACAAATATTAAGTCGATCGGGTGCCTTAATTGCCACTGCTTTCTACATCCCTCTCTTTTTTTCTGGCTCGCTTTTCTTGCTCGTCGAACAATGGATACGCGATACACGTTGTGCACGCACATATATACGTATATAGATATATGCCGAGCGAGCGCCGTGTGCGTGAGTTTTTCGTACTTGCACCGGCCGCCTGCAGTTAGTCAGCAGTGCCAGCATATTGTCAGCTGAGCGCACTACGTCTGCGGTCGAGTTCCCATCGGCCGGCAATCCTTGCCTCCAGATGGCAGCAGAGCCCGATGGAGCTTTTGGCGCAAGCTCGGCCGGAAAAGTAGAACAGCCGCTGCGACCAAGGGATACGTATCATTGATTCGCGGGCTGCTGCGGGCAGGCGTCGGTGGTGTCGTTGACTTTTTCATCCTCTCCCTCCTTCTCCTTCATTTGACTGGTGTCTGGAAATTGGGCTATTTATCGGTTGGCGAAATTTCACGAATCACCGACAGCCGACCCTGTCCCTTAAGAGAATTTTCTTCTTTGCACGTGGTTTGCATATTATATTCGCTATTTTTAATGGACTTGGTCTTGAAAAGTTTAACAACGATGCTAATCAAACCATCCACTCCACAATGTGTGCATAAGTAATAAGCTTACTAGCTCGTACAATATCTGTTCAATTAATTAGAGACGCAAGCTTTAGTCTGCTGTTGGCCAAACGACATAATATTTTTTTAACAGTGCGCTAATCTACATTCAGAAAATATACGAGACCGTCTGTAAATTATCAACATCTACTCCAAATATTCCTTGCAAAAGTGCAGTCCATCGTTAACGTACGTATATTAAGACGTCATAATTATTGTCTATTCGTAATAATCATTTGTTACTTATTAATACATACAGTTTTCAAAAGAGTTCGATACAGGATAAATTCTAATTTCTGAGTCGACGTACCCAGTCTGACGTAAGTGCGTGTAAATAATCGCAGCATTTTATCTTTGCGATACTTCGGTGACTAACTTATGTTATGTTAGCTAGCAAGACTCCATGGTAACTATTTTAAGGATATCGTACAGGTAGTTTTTTCGAATATAACCAATCGATAGCAGAATCAATAGCTCAAAGAAACTTAACAATTGAAAATATCCACTACATCGATTTTCGACACTTTTTTTATCAAGGTGCAGTAAATAACTAAAATTTGGTTTAGTCACAAATGGTTTTCGAGTCACCAGATTATAACTACAGCAACAACGACAACGACATTATGCATCGTCGTAGGATTCGGAAGCAAAGGTAAGTAAAAAAAAATAGCTGTATCCGTAATTGCCGAACTACATCGTGTTGTCCGTGCAGTAGGTCTGGAAGTAAAAAGAGACGCTCTCGTTGATCGCACGTACAAGGCTTTCCTTTGTATGCGCCTTCGTTCCTTACGTCACCGCTATATCGCCGGGTGCCTGCCTGCTGCAGACTGTATACTCTGTCTGCGTGTGCATGTGTGTGTGTGTGTGTGCGTGTGTTTCGGGCGACGAGAATAATCGAGCAGAAAATTATTAACGTCTCTCTCTCTCTCTCTCTCTCCCTCTTTCGTGCTTCCTCCGCACACTGTACCAGTGCAGCACAGCCGAAACGAATTTTTATTTTCCCTTTCCGACGAGAACCGCCTCGGCCGAGGCGGCTTGGAACGAGACTCTCCTCCAGTTTGGCCTGCGACGTCCGTTTCGCTGCGGCTCTGCGCGGCTCTGCGGCTATGCAGTCTCAGCGCGCCGCGCAACTTGCAATGTTGCACGGCCAGTCGTCGTTATGGTCGACCCTCGTGCACTGCAGCATAAGCCGGCTCTGACGCTCTATATTTTTCACTATATACGCCCAGCGGTTTTGAGCCGAAAACTCGCTTTTTGCATGGGGATTTCGCCTGCATCGCTTCCCGCACCATTATGGTACGTAACGAACGTCTTGTATACTTACTCGTGCAGTGCTACTGATAACGGAAGGCTAATCCGAGAGTGAGTGCATTGCGCTGTTTACTTTATATCCACGAGTGCTCGAAGGGATTGGTAATATCAGTATTGTCGCTCCTTTTTATTTGCGTTAATTTTTAAGCAGAATTAGAATAGTATTTGTAGTATAACTATACTATTGTTTCGACAAAGTAAAAGACTACTGCAGTTGTGCGATCAATTTATTGCTCATCGCTAGCGTATGAATGTTTGAAAATTTTGAAAAGTATTTATGCCAAATAACTGCTCAATTGTTATGTAAATAACTCTTTTCAAACTGAAAATACTCTCTTGCTATTTCTAAAACTAAAAATACATTCTCCTCGGGTAAATTTTATAGTTTCCTCGTAGGAGGCAGTCGGTATGTTTTTTAAATTTCGTTTTACCTCTCGGTTGATATAGCACACTATATTATTTCAATTTTTAGCTTCAAATAATTATAATTGATTCATGTGCTTCGATTCTCTGAGGACTTTTTAGTCCATAAGTAAACTGAGAAAAGAAAATTTTCAATTAAAATAGTTTAATTGCGGGCGGATGATAAAATAATTTGTTATATCAAGAAGAAAAAGTTATCAATTCAATAAAATATTCACTTATTACAATAAAAATTTAATTTTTACAACAATATTTATTTTAACTTATTGAATTGTCTCTGTAGTAACTAAATATGTCATCGAATCAATACATATATTTCTTCTTGTTTTAACAAATTATTTTATCATCCGACCGCAATGAAGCTAATCTTTGATCCAGAGAAATTGTTTACTCAGTGTATTGTATGCGAAAAAGCTAAGCGAATTAACAAAATTATCTGCAGAACCTTTAATAGGATGCTACATTTGTTAAACCGTGAAAATAAATTAATAAAACAGTAAATAAAATAATTATTGGAATAAATTAAAGTTAAAAGCTATGGGAATTGTTGGAATCCTTAGCAATTACTGCAAAGAAATAAAAATATTCATGATCGTGTGTTTGTGTTGTAAAACGAGCTTTTTTTCTTAATCTTCACTTCAAGTTTACTTGACATTTTACGATAATTTTTATGAGAATATTATCTGCGTCAATAACTTCCTTGTTATAATAATAAAAATTTTGAAAGCTAATAACATTTACTTTTGTCGTGAAAATGTTTCCTCGTTTTAGAATACGATATTTCAAGCTTTAAAAAATCTTTCGCAAACTTATAATATATGTTGTATAGCGGTGATGACCTTAATTTTCAGTAATTATTTGCGCTTGAATGCTTTTCTCATAAAAAAACATTCAATATATTTATCAATATCGATTAAAAAAATGATGTCAAGATAGATCTGCAAAAACATAGCTTCACCGAGAGCCTCTGACTAAATGGAAAAACAAGAAAAATATCCATAGTTCATCGAATTGGTCCAATCCTTCCGTATGAACAAGGTTCACTACCTTCGCTACCTAGTCAAAAGAAAATCAAGCCCCATTGTCTTCGGCAACTGCCATTTTTTCGCGGTGAAAGTATATATATTACGGTCGAGCCGAGCATATATATACACACCCCGGTAACGTTTCTCGTTCGTCGAACCCTCGTACATATACCGCAAAAGGGCGAGAGACACACACAAGTGGCGCTTCGCCCCATATATACTGCATACTGCATGTACACATACACAGACCGTTACCCACACAGGCATAGGTCATCGCGCAATCCACAGCGGCGCGCACAGACATTCCGCTACAGGCACAGGCACTGACCAGCTGATCATCGCGCGCACCCCTTTCTCGCCGGTTCTGCACATACGCACACCGCACACGCACACACACATACACACGCGCGCAGTCTCTCTCTCTCTCCCTCTCTTTCTCATGTGCACCTTCGATCGGACTATACTAGGCTGCCAAAGCAGAGAGCCGAGGTATAAGAGCCCTTCGAGTGTGTCGCTCTCTCCTATATAGGATCCCAGTTTATCGGCGCGGTGTAGCCACTCTCTCCCTCTCTCTCTCGCTCCTTTTTAAACCCCCTCCCCTTAGACACGCACGCACACACACACACACACACGCGCGCAGACAGCCACACACACCTCTCGTTTTCTTTTTTATATATTTTTCTCAGCGAGCGACGACGACGGTGGCGAGTAGTATGCGCGAAGAATCTAGCGTGAACGGAGCTGTGCCGGTGACATAGCGTCGTCGCGGACCTTAAAACGCGCGCAGCACCACCGTGCCAGGACACTACTACTGCACGCGGCAGAGCGAGAGAGACGGATGGAGCGAAGGAGGGAGCGAGCGATAGAGGTAGGTTAGGCGCGGCTTGCAACCTTATTCATTTATATAAGTATACCTATGCACACACACTTCTATATACACTTCTTACAACAGACCCTTATACTGCATCTCCTGCACATTTGGTCTGTACAACTTTTTGGAGCAGTCGCGGTGCTGGCGCAACTGATGTATCTATAGCGGCGTGTCGAAGCAATTTCTTTTCCATGGCACCGCACACCTGGATACGTATTTCGAGAATTACAAAGAAATTTAAAAATTTTAAAATTTAAAAAATACAGGTAGCTCTCGAGTTGAATTATTATAAAAATTTCATAAAGTGCATTAGCTTAGACTCGAGTCATTGTCAACTAGAATTTACCGACAAAGATTCATTTTTTCGTCGATTTCGAAGTCAGCAATTCTTCGTCGACCAATTTTCACCCAACGAATTTAAAATTCGTGCCACCGCAGATCTGCAACGAAACTTAGTGCTGTTCTACAACGGACACTTCGCGACTCGTGCAATTTGAAGTCGCGATTTCGTGGAGAAATGTCGTCGTGTTCCGCTCGAAACTATATTCATTCGCCAAAGCCATAGTTCTCAAACGACTCGATAGAAAAAGCTGGCGAGTGTCCCTATACGTGCACGGAAGCCCCGGCAAGTTCGAGTGTAGTCGAGGCATAAGGCTGCCTGCACAAAGGGAGCGCTATCTCTTGGTCTTTCTTGCACCTGACGCCTGTGCCTGTGTAAGTGCAGCATCTATTGCGGCGCGTGCGTGTGTGTGCGTGCGGCGGTGGTGTGTGCGTGCATGCAAGCGCGCTCGCGCCATAGGTTGGCATGCAATAAAAGAGCGTAATCGCGCGGGAGCGCGAGAGAGACGGGGCGAGAAGGCGAACGAGAGAAAGAGAAAGGGAACGAGACAAAGGAATTTAAGCCTTATTAAAGAGCGTCACAGCGCTACACAGTACACACAAAGTGCGCACCTATGTGTGTATACACGTATATATGTAGAGATATGTGCAGAGCCAGACAACAGGCTGGCCATCGCACCGGTGCAGTCTATGTAGATATGGATCTAGGGATGGTGCAGTCTGGAGATGCGATATATAGGTGCATGCATATATATGTATATAGGCGCGCACCGCGAGGAGCCGGTCGATTTTTTCCTCCCGCGTTTCGTGCTGCACGGGGCTCCGTAAAACTGCCTTATATACACCGGCCACATACATTGACACATGTATATATGTGCAGTACCGCGGAGAGTCCTTTCGGTTTTTGCCCCCGCGGCGTAGAGAGTGTGTGGATATGTACGGCGCGTAATAATAAATCCGATTTGTGGGGAAGAGTGTAAGAGGGAGAGCATCAGAGAGACAGAGAGAGCGAAAAGGACGGCTGCACACAGCGCAGAGTCTGCGCGCCTCTGCTATGTGCTTCTCTGTGTGAGTAGAGTACGTGTGTGTGTGTGTGTGTGGGCATGTGTGCGTGCACGTTTGAGGTTTGAGCGGAGAGGCGACGTTATATTGTAGTATGTCGACACGGAAGAACCAGGGAAATTGACGAGGAAAACGTCAGAACAGCGGCGAAAAATCACGGTAAGATCGAAATCCAGGCTTTGGACTGGTTTTCCCTGGAATCCCGAAGGCCGCCTCGTGTTCGATTTTCGCGAGAGAAGGAGTACTTTGACTTTTTCCATCTGCATTGTGTGTGTGTGTGTGCGCGGTGTGTGCGGTACGTCTGCCGTACGAGAGGTACCTATATAGAGGAAGGACGCGAGAGTAAAACGAGAGGGAATATCCTATGGCTGGCTTTTTTGCGAACGCGCAGTCTACCTTTTGCCCTTGCGAGAAGGACGTGCCTATCTTTGCGGATCTGTTCATTCGCTAAGGATTTTTTCACCTGACGACAAAATTCCCTTTTGCATCGAGCTTTTATTGTCATTGGTAGTGTGAGTGACTTTTTTTTATTCGTCTACGTATATATAGCTGATCAGTTTGAGATTAGAAAAGTCCATAATTAATTTTAGATTAGTTGCTTGAACGTTGTCACCTTTCCTGTTGGTGATAATTTATACTCGATAAAGTATACCTAGTCAAAAAAGTGCCGGGAGTTTTGAAGCACGATGTGACGTGCATCAAGGTCAATCGTACATGCGAAGTCGAGCGATAATATAGTGTAATGGGTTGCTGAAAGCTATTTAAAACGTACTTAATCTGTTTTTTTTTTTATTAGAAATAGCAATTCCTTATAGGTACTTAAAATTATCTCATCCAAATCATCATCATTTACAAATTAGTATACGAGGTCCAGTACACTTATATACTTGCATCTTAATATTGATTTGCTCGGTACGTGTGACACAACAAGTAGCTTTAGTTGCTATTCGAAGATGACATATTTAATTTAAAGCCAATTTGAACATTGGCGCTTTGCGCAAAAAGATACGACTCCATATTGTAAAAATTGGAGCAAAATTACGAAATTTTCACATAATGACGTAAATATTCGTCAAAACGGTCATTTATACGGTCAGAATGCGTCAATTTATATTTTATATACTCACAACTGCTTTTTAAACTTTTCTAAAACTAACATTTTTACAAGCAAATAACTTTTAACGATTTTAAAAATCATAATAAAACTTGACCTATATATGTAGCGTATTTAAGTATTTGACTGTACTTTAGTATATATAGAAGTACAGTATTTTTAAGCTAACCTTATTTAAATGAAAAACATAAATAAAACTTTTAAAATACAAATGAAGTTTCAACTATTAAATTCGTTCAAGGTTTTTCGTACATTGAAATTCATTATAATACTTCCTTCGTGAGATTAACTTCGTGAACTTATTGTATTATCTATGCCTATTACTTTTAGAAAAAAAAATACGTACAGAAAATTGCAATAGCAAAATATCTATTTTTCCCCACCAAATAAATAAAAAGTTCTAGGTATATATTTTATATAATATATATATATATATATGTGTGTGTGTGTGTGTGTGTGTGTGTGTACCTTCATGATTAGCAACATCATTTCAATCCACCTTTAGCCGTACTAAGTAATTCTGTCCTGACTAGTAATTGGTATCCGCCTGATAAAGTTAATTCTATGAAGCCTCTGCAATATTACTTAATACAAAAGAAACAGTTTTGAAATTACATTGTTTTTATGACCGTCATCGGCTCGTCATTCTCACTAGGGCGCGCACATCACGTCATTCACCCACGCTCTCATGTTTTACTCGTTTTCTATACCTATATACATTTGTTCTCCTTTTACTCATCTCACACATGTACGTACGTTGGCTCTTTGGCCTCTGCGCACATTTCTCCCGTATGCACACGCTTATATGTTCTGCGAATAAGAGAGAGAGTGAGAGAGAGATCGTGAGAGCGCGAGACAGAAGGGGTGGGGGATCAGGACAGCTCAGCTCAGCAGCCAGGGTTAAACGCCAAGCACTCCGTATGGAGAAAGAGACGGAGATATGACGAAAAATAATGGATAGAGGTGGGGGGAGTATAAGTACCTAACACGTTAGTTGGAAAGAGATAGATAAACATCATTTCATGCGTTCACCGCGTTTATGACGTCGTCAATGGCCGTCCTCGAACACAGCGTCAGGCGTGTGTAGTCCACGAGCGCGATAATTCAGCAAGCGTATATATAGTCAAGCAGAGAGGGAAAAAAAGGAGAGCGCGCGAGGGAGGGAGAGCGAACGCGCCTGCACAGTACCGCGAGAAAGAGAGAGAGAGAGAAAAGGACAGAGACAGATAGTGGACCCGAAAGTGAAAAAAGCGGCTGCGAGAGGGAACCGAAACCGCTTGTGTGCATGTATATGTGTGTGTACGTGTTGTTCTATCTCTCTCTGCCTTTTGCTCAAGCGTGCACGTAGCAGCAGCAAAGCTGGGGCCCGTGAGCGGTGTACTGATCTGGCTAGCGGCTTGCGGTACGTTTACTGCTGCTGCAGCCGTTCTCTGCTCTCCGGGGAGATAAGAACAAGGTGATCCGAGATCTCTCTCGGGGGCGTCCGGTGAGCCCCGCGCGCGCGCGTGTGTACATATTTTTTCGCGCGCCTCGAGGGAGGAGAGAGGCCGAGAAGCTCTCCAGCCGTGGCCACCGTCCCCGTGCGTCCGTCAATCGCTGTAGGGATAAGCTGCCGCGTCGCGGCCCGGAGCATGAGCTCGAAGAAGCACAAGAAGCACAAGCGAGAGAGGCACGAAGGTGAGTGAGGAGAGATAGCGCGCGCGAGTGCTTGTGTCAGCTGCACGCAGCACAGGGGCGCGCGACGTTCTGTATACGTCTACAGAGGAGGAAGAGAGAGAGGGAGAGGAGAGTCCAGTGTGTTTTTTTGGTCCTCGGTTCTCCTTCCTTCCTTCCTTCCGTCTGTCTGTCCCTACCCTTTCGTCAGTTTGTATGTCCGAGTGTGTAAGCGACACCGACGCCGACCGACATTATCACCCTGCCTTTTTTATTTTGCTCCTTATTATACTTCATCTCCTCGAGGGGTGCGCAGTTATTCTCTGGCGATCGTCTCTATGGTCTTCAGACTTTCTCCTTGGCATCTCTAATATTAATATACATAGATGTATTGCGTGCGTGATCACCTAGATCAGTAACTCGCGTCAACCAGATATTGTAAATACTGTATTTTTGTTAGTGAGTTTGTATTGAGAATGCTACAATGGTAAGAGTGTTTGTCTTCGAAAGATAAAGGGCTGTGATAATGTTGAAAAAGCTTCCATCTAAATATGCTGAAGAGTTTCGGAAACTCTATTTTGGATAAGACTCGAATTTGCAGAAATTGAACGTATATAGTATAGCACTTCTCCTTATATACTTAGTACGTTTAATTTACTTTTATTTTCTATCTTGAAGTAACTTAAAATTCATAAGTTTATTATTATGGCTCCGCATGAGAATTAAATAAGATTTAGATTTACTTATTTCATTTATATGATTATTTAAAAAGATTATGCAAAGCGAACTAATAAACAAGTGAAATTCAGATTCGTTGATTAAAATATTTTCGGCCTGCTTTAAAAATAAATTCTGAAATATGTACATAAAAAAATGTTTGATGTTCGTTGTGTTTCAGCTGAAGGTCTATATTCAACACCAGAGAAGCCTCCAGCTTTAAAGTTAATACTAAAAGTTGGTGGTAATTGTGGAACACCAGAGCACGGTGGTGGTGAATCACCAAGCCAAGCAGTAATGTTGTCTCAACACTACCAGCAACAGCTGGGTTTTAATTATTCGGTATCTCCTGGGGAACCAGAATTTGAAAGTAGGTATCTAAGTCACAAAAAACTAAAGAAAAAGAAAAAGAAGAAAGACAAACGACACAAACACCACCACAAGGACAAAAAACGAAAGAGGGAAGAGTCAAGTCAAGAATCAGTTGGTGATGGGGATGAAAGCATGGTAGAAGCACCAAAAAAAATAGCACTTAATCATCAGCCCTTGCCAGCGAGGCCAATCGTTCCACCCAATAATGAACCAAGAAGCATAAATCCCGTTGCAGCTAGTGGCTTATCTCCTCATAGAGAACCTCGTACTTGTGTTCTTAGGAAAATTGCAGAGAGAACACCTCTTCAGAGATTATTAGAGCATTTACTTAGGTAAGGTTTTTAATTTGGTTTTTTCTTTTTTCTAATATATTATAAAACTACCTGTTATTTATAAAGCTTTTTCTATTTCATTTTAGGTCAATGGAAAAACGTGATCCGCAACAGTTTTTTGCCTGGCCTGTTACAGATAACATTGCACCAGGCTATTCTCAGATCATTACAAACCCTATGGATTTCAGTACAATTAAACAAAAAATAGATGATAACAATTATCAAAATCTCAATGAGTTCATAGATGATTTTAGGTTGATGTGTGATAATGCAACAACGTACAATCATCCGGATACTATTTATTTTAAAGCAGCAAAAAAATTATTGCATGTCGGTTTGAAAATGGTTACTCCAGATAAACTAAAACAGTTGAGGTCAGTTTTAGTTTATATGCAGGATTTAACAAAAGAAGAACTTGGATTTGAATTAGGTACTGAAGATCCTAATAATCCTGATATTCACATAACAGAGGAACAAATAGAAAAAGAACGTGAACAAGAAGAACAGATAGAAGAAGCTGAAGAGCTGAGGAAAGAAAACCAGAGGAAAATGAGATTAGCGAATCTAAGTAAGTTCGAAGCAATACCAGATGACCTAACTCCAGAAGAAATTTTAAAGCAGGCTCGTAGTGCTGCTAAATCTGCAGCAGAAAAGCTTAGTCTTAAGCGAGTTGGTTCCAAAATGGGATTCTTGAGACAGAAAAAGGATGGAACAACTAGTCTACAAATTATTGTACCGGGAGATGGAGTTATTCCAGGTACAAATCAGAGGCCTGTGTCTTTAGGACAATTGATAGGAAAGTTAAATCATGGTAATGGTACCTTAGCTGGATTTAGAGAGGACCGAAGAAATATGTCAAAACCAGTGAAGCCATTATATTACGGTGCTTTTGGATCCTATGCTCCCAGTTATGATTCAACATTTGCAAATCTTACAAAAGAAGAATCGGATTTAGTTTATCAAACATATGGGGATGATACTGCAGTTCAGTATGCTGAGTCTATTCTAGACTTTGCCAAAGACTGTGATTACACATTGACTATGGTTGACGATTTATTAGACATTTTAACAAATGGAGATCATAGAAAAACAAAGAAATTCCTTGAAGAAAAACGAAGACTCAAAGAAGAAGAAGAAAAAATCAAACATTTACTAGAAAAGCCTATTCAGGATGTAAATCGTAACATTCCCTCTGTTGAGAAAATCAAAGTTGATGTAGATCAATTGAAAACATTATCAGACATTGGCATTGATGTTAACTTCTTAGAAAGTTTTGGTAAATATCAATATATTTATTTTCATTTTACATACTTTTTTATTTATTTTACATAACAGCATGTAATAACTTAATGCAGCAGTATTAAGAAAATATATAAACAAATTTCTTTAACATAAAAATTTCTCTTAAAAATTATCAGTAACTTTTCTTTTTTTATATATATTCTATCATGCATGTTTTAAATTGTAGCTAATTTGATTTTTGTCACAATTCTATTTCATGCCATGTGTAAAACATTTAATAATACTTTTTTAAATTTAAATGAGTCTTTATATAAATAATTTAAATTAAATCTGGTTTTTTATATTCAAATATTATGAATTTTTTTCTAATTGAATTTTGGTTTTTCAGAGGATGACATAAAAACATGTGAGGATCGTGCAGTGTTACAAACTCGCCTTGATGATACTTCGGGTATGTTAAGCAGTCTCAGGCAAACTCAGCATGATCGTCTATCAGCACCACCTCCTCTACATTTATCAAATGTACCAAAACCATCAGAAACTGAAGTAATTCTTGCTGATAAAATCACAGAGAATTTAGCTAACATAGCGAAAAAACTTCCACCATCTGCTATAGCACCTGTAGATGGTTTGAGAAAAGCTATGGGAATTGCGCCTCTTGGGGGACCAGAGCCAATGGAAGTTGAACCAATAACACATAATCCAGCTATTGTCACAGAAAATACAATAATACAAGAAAACAGTGCAAATCCAGAAGCGAACAGTATGTTACCTATTCCTATGTCAATGGACATTAATAGTGTCAGGCAAGGACAATTACCTATTCAAATGGTGTTAGGACAAAATCAAACCACATCGATAATGAATACTACAGAAACGTCTGGAGTTAATGATTTAGAATCTGAACTTCGTGAGTTCCTGGAGAGCGACCCAACGTTAGGGCACTCACCCCTTCATGACGATAAAACATTGGAGGATATTTTGTCAGAGTCTTAGCACGTATTATAATTATTAACAAATATAGTCAATTGAATTCTACAATTGAAATGAACTGTAAATTTGTTTAATATGTAAGTTTATATTATAAGACTAACCTTAATCTAAAAAAATATATACAGATGCCTTTGATAATTTATATTGTATTTTCATTGCTTAACCTTCTTAATGGTAATTAAGCCATATTTTATTGGATAATATTAAAAGTTTTGGATTATTTTTTATGCTTTAATATTTACAGATCCTGATTTTTCAAGTGTACTTAGGTATTTTACTGCATTATATTATTAATTTTTAAACACCAAATTAATAATAATTGAGTATAATAATTAATTAATAATAATAATATTAATAATAATTAATTCCCGAAGTTCCGTTTTATTTTAGTCATTTTTTTTCTTTTTTCTGTTCAGCGGTGAAACTGGTAAGCATAGTTACCGGCATTGCATGCTTTATTCGTTCAATTTTCAAGATTTGAACATTTTCCGAGTTGAGCCCAATTCTCTGTACTTATAGCAAGGAATATAGATTATTATAGTCCACAGGATTGGGATCACCTTTTAAAAAGCTGTTTAAGTATTGAAAATCGAACGAAAAAAGTATGAAACCAGAAATGTCGGTAACTATACACAGAGATAATCTCTGCACCCCATAGTCTATAGCGCCGCATAACAACATTCGAACATTCTCACGAAATCGTGCACATCTAATACATATTTGCATATGTCATATGTTAATTTGTCAGCCATGTTAGGTTAAAACGGAAGTGATAGCTATATGTCCTAATCTTTTTCATTCTCCTAATAGCAGTCTTTTTTAATTTTATTTTCGGTTCAACGTAACATGGTAGACCAATAAAAAATACCGATTTGGTTTGCAACTTTGCAGTCTCTCCCACGAGGATCACTATTTGTCATTTGACGATCGCAGCGACGCCCGCGAGACTTGAGTGCGTGCGACTATGCGGTGCATACAGGGTGCGCTGTGTGGCCATTGGCCAATGGTTGGGCTTGGGCTCTAGTCTAACCTCTATCTCTAAGCTCTATTTATTGAAGAGATGGCGTTCGGGTTCATATCAGTTCATATCTACTGTAAACTATATTAGCAACTCGTTTCATAGGACGTACCCAATATTATTAAATAAAGCCGGTATTTTCTTAACATTTTTCTATAAATCTATACGTGTTTTGTTTATATAAATCAATCAGTAAAGTGCTAGCTAGTTTTAAATGGTACATTGAAAAGGATATCGGAGAAGCGCATATTAGAATAAAAACGAAAACAAATAAGTGTATAAGTACAACATGTCGGGACCAATGGTTTTATGTCAATTGTGGATGGGTGGGGTAAGTAATATCATTTTCAAAGTCAACAACTACTTGAATAATAATAGTTATGAAATTTATTGTAAGTGTTTGTAATTAGGATGAAAAGTTTCATGCATAAAGCCCAATAACTACAATCTAACCTCAAATCATAATTCGAATTTCTGTTTATTTTCGTTATTGAACCAGTGTGGATTAAACTGATAAATTATGAAGCAATTTAGTTATTACTAACGCATTTCGATAACGACAACAAAAAGAAATTACTTTCTGTTAGACGCATACAAGCTGTAATGTTTATATTTTCAGCTTGAGCCGTACATGACAGAAAGTTTTATTATGAATGCATTTCACAAAATGGGCGAACAGCCGCAAACAGTTAAAGTTATGAGAAATCGGTACACCGGAGAACCAGCTGGTTACTGTTTTGTTCATTTTCCAACTGATGAAATGGCACTTGATGCTATGCATAAATTAAATGGAAAAATCATTCCAGGATCGAGTCCAGTAAGTCTTACAGTAGACAAAAGAGATGTTATATTCATTTTGATTTGCTTTCTTTTTTTTAATTTTACATGCTTGATTGATGATATGCATTTTTATTTAGGTAGACAAATTAATTCATTATTTACAAATGTTTTAAGAATTTATTTTTTATTATTAAAAATCCCATTATATCCTTAAATAATTATTTACTTATCTGTAACTTATAGACATATATCTTTATTTTATTTATAAATTATTATGCTTAATGATGTTTAACAGTCAATAGTATTATATTAAAATAACACTAGTGATATTTGTCTTATAAAGAATAACAGGAAATAGATTAAAATATCTAAGTTCTTCTGTCATTTTCTTTGTCTGCAGCAAGTAAGATTTAGATTGAATCACGCCAGTACAACGGGAAAACCTGCTGCTGAAAGAGAATATAGTATTTGGGTTGGAGATCTTTCAACTGATGTGGATGATTACTCATTGTACAGAACTTTTGCTGCCAAATACAATTCCATAAGGACAGCTAAAGTAATATTAGATAGTTCTGGTTTCAGTAAAGGTTATGGTTTTGTTAGATTTGCCAATGAAGATGAACAAAAAGACAGCTTGCTTGCGATGAATGGGTATAGAGGTCTTGGAACAAGGCTATTGAAAATTTGTAATGCAATGCCACGTCCTTGGAAGAAAGTGTCAGAGTAAGACAGTTTTCATTTTTACACATTTTTTTTAGAGAAAATATTAATTAACAGAATATTTAAAATTGAAAATTGCTCACATTTTGTTGTCAAAATTAGAATTTCATTGAACAATTCCTTTTTGTCAATTCATCATAAAAATGATATCAGCTTATTATTCAAATCACTTGAAAATTTCATATATTATATTATTTTTTCAAAAAATATGTTTCAGGTATAATAAGAAAAATTAAATGAATATATTTCTACTCTAATATAATTAAATCATTGTATTAATAATTTTAAAAACAATTTGTCATCAAGATGCTATTTCATTTTTTTTTCTACATATGATACTGTAGGTTGTAAAACTTTTGATTTTTAAATATAAAAACCGCTTTTTTATCTGAAGCTATTTTTATGAATTCTTTAAGACTGTATTTGGAAATCTTAGATCGCAGTATTTGGAATAAAAAATATTCTGTAAACAACATAATTTCCTTTTTACATAATTTTTACAATAATAATTTTACAGCTCAAATCCTCCTGAATATTCATCAGGCATGTCTTCGGATAATTACAATTACTATGACACATCTTCTTATTGGAACAGTTATAGTGCATGGCAACAAGGCTATTACGAAAGCGAACCAACGTCAGATGGATATAGCAATTATGTATCTGATCGTAAACCTGAAGAAGATGAATTAGAACTTATCGGTATGTACCGAATTTTTATTATTAAACTGTACAGTGCTTTTTGCGACAATGATATTTCAGATATTAATCTGATCCTTAAACCTAATATGTTCATTAAATCCTAGATAAAAGTAATGCGAATCATACAATGGCGCTGTATATTATAATCCATTTAATATCATCACTATCCCTGACAGATGTGAATCTTGTTTTGCATGAAAATAATTTATTGATAATGTCAAAAATAACTATTGATTCGAATATTAATTCACTAAAAATTTCATTTTTCAGAGCACTCAATTCCAGTAGATGTTGATAAATTAAATCGAGAAATTATTGAACAAGATTACAACCTGTGGGATGCTTTGGAGAGTTCGAAGTGGATTCCCTGTGATACTCTAGAATTATGCTACTGATATTGGGACGTCACATAAACGTAAAATCACTAATCTTATGTATTAATCATATGTAAAAGTAAGTGGAAGGGAGAAATACTTTGATGATGGAAAAAACCAAAGACGAAAAATAACCAGTTCTAAGCTTAACGCAACGTGTATTTTTCGCCTTCTTAAAGCATAAATTGCTGCTGTACAAAAAAAATTTATTTGAACTTTACTACTTATCATTCATTATTGTTATCGTCAGTCTCTACGTGTTATTATATACAATTCCCTGATGATCGATATTTACTTCCAACTTCTTTCGTTTCTCCACTATATGTTGTAGTGTTTGCCATCAGTTTATTCATATATTAAACATAATACATAAGTTTGTACAATAAAAGTATAAAATAATACTGCAAAATGTCGTTTTTAAGATTTAAAATTCTGTATAATTATTATATGATAATTTTAGTATTAAGCTAAATTAAGTAATTTGAATACATTACTGAGGATAAATATGGTACCAAATAAAGAACTTGTATAAATAACAAACAATTTATTTTTCTCTCACGACATTAAAATGATTTGCAGTAAAATCATATATAATGATTCATAGTCTGTAGTTTTAGTGGAATGCAAATTTGCAAAAAGTACCCTGGAAGTTGTAAATAATTGATGGAGTCTTTGGCTAAGATTATTCGAAGCCCATCAGGTTATTGTAAGAACACAGCTTCTTTGTACATATATTGATAATTCTTTCTCAAATAAATCTACAGATAAAGGCTTCTACCTATATAGTTAGCAGCAAAACTGCAGCAACAAAAATTTTCCTAACAAAATTAATCGTTACTAATGACATTAAAGCAATACAAATATTACATAATACAAATGTAAAACAATTAAAAATAAAAATAAATTCATCTACATATTATTAAATGTTAATTTCATCTATGTAAACAATTCTCATGTAAATACGATTTCTCCATATCAAAAAATACAATTATTGTAACGACACATTTGTTAAAAAAATTTTTCCTCCATTTACCGTGATAATTTAATTCAAGTTGCATTTGTATTTATT
Organism: Megastigmus dorsalis; assembly: GCA_900490025.1. NCBI lineage: Eukaryota > Metazoa > Arthropoda > Insecta > Hymenoptera > Megastigmidae > Megastigmus > Megastigmus dorsalis. The sequence continues at coordinate 100,693 of UELU01147773.1, forward strand.
AAAAAATTTTTCGGCTCGAACCAAGCGAGATTTCAGCTGAAAAATTGTCTTTTATGGCAGGTGTAAGTTGTCAGTAGCCTTAGTAGAAAATAATCTGCATATGCCAGTCGAAAAAACTAAGCGCTTTGATAATCTGTGGCACTCTACTTAACGGTAAAATTTGAAAAATTTATTTTAATAACTTACGCACGATAAGGCTCTATTATTACCTTGGCTAAAAAAAAGCTTAGTCAAGGTAAAGAATAATGACTTCTGTACAGAGCTTTTTCACGAGCTCACGGCACGTATAAATTTTTAATCTACGTGATCTTGGAATATAAGTTTTACATATCCTGGTGATCCTTCTAACGGTACTGCGCAGAAGGGGCAAATTGCAATGTAGCCGTTTGTACCATGGGGTATTGCAACTTTTTCCCAATATCTGCAAAATCAAAAATATTTAAAGATATAAAGATAGCTATAATAAATAAAAAGAAATATTAAAAAATATAGTATTCTCCAATTCTTAAGACTTTCAGATAAGTTACTCTCATAATTTTCGATTTTTATCTTAAAACGTATTCACGTTTATTACCAGTATTGATACAGCAATTCAGATTCCAACCGAGTTTATATAACATTTTTTCTTTTCAATCTTATGTAATATGAATTACAAGTAGGAAATTATAAATTTATTTAAGAATACCTTTTGTCCGATTCTAACGGTAGATTTTTTCTAAACTATCTTTTTTATTTAATTCTGCGAATGTATATTTCAATCAAAGGCTTATTGTACATGTTATAAAAAAAGTAAAAGTAAAGTAATTTTTCTCAAAAAGTATTTTTTCTCTTCATGACATACAACTACCTATAATAAAAACCAGTCTTATGGTCATTTGGTTCACAATCAAAATTTACATTCGAAGTGTAGTGTATTAACCAATAACAGAAGGAATACCTACTTTACAGTTTTTTCGGTACCCATGTGCCCACACGGACTAAATGCGTATGTCGGTGGACCGCTATCGACATAAAATGCAGGTTCAATTCCCATGCACAGCTTAACTATTGGACCGGCAACCAAGCACATAGGACACCTTCTTGTGGCTTTGTCTTTCTCCTGGCCCCAGTCGTGGTGACCTTGTACGTGGCCACATTTGAGATAAACATAGGGCTGTTGCTGGGCTGGCTCTGAGGCAGCTTTTCGGGGTATGACGAGAGTGTTGAGCCCGACGGGACACTGCGGCCGGCCAGCGTTTATAGCGTCCACTAGCTCTTCCAAGTCGTGCTTCGTCTAAACGAATTTCGAAGCCATGTTTCGTTTTTATATTTGTACATTGTAAACATTAAATTCAACTACTATAAAAAGGTGTCCTTAGTTTTGATTAAAGAAATTTTCAATTACAACAAAATTAAACATTAAAATTATTACTTATGTCGACTGTGCTCTACTATAAACTGACAAAGATCTTTCCATCAACAACTATACAACAAAATTATTCTGGAATAAAACGGCTATAAATAAAAGCAATAATTTTATAATGTAAATTGAAGTGAAATTTTTGATTTTCGAAAAAAAAATTAATATGAACATATTTACATGATCTATTGTGTTCATCAGTATGTGACATAAGTATTCTATAGCAGCTCTTAGCTATTATATAATTTGAAAAAAGTTATCAACATTAGATGTACACTAACTGAATACTTGAATGATGACAGTCAATTTTAATGAATAAAATGCTAATGAGTCACTGTAACCACACTGTTATTAACTTGCATGATTTGTTTCTAAACTTTAAGAATCTTAAGATCTTGAAGATCAAAATAAAGATTGTTGTTGTGGCTTAATAAAAATAAAAGTTATTTATGATCATAAAGATTCACAAAGAATCAGATAATTCTTACAATGAGTCACGTTAGTTTTCATTGTGTTATTAGGTATGGTAATTTTTCGAGTCATACTTTTCGGAGAAACGTCAGCATCAAATCTCTTCCACAGTTATCTTTAGTTTTACAACATTGTAGAAATATTCTTTAAGCATACCCAGGTATATACATATTCCTAGTTTCACACAAGTGATTAGTAAGTTTATGAATCATCGCACATGCAGGAAATTTCACTCTCCAAACTTACAGACATCCGTTCTAATTGAATACCCTATTTACTTATTTGATGGCTACTTACGGGGGATTTTGCAAGTCCTTCAGCTGACCTCCATAGAAGAGTAGCTCCGCACAAATCTATCAGGGTGCCGTCTTGAAGGATATTGTTTTCATCCTCGACAACGTTGCCTTTTTGCTGTGCACTTCGGCTTTCTCGTAATGAAAAAACCCCACCACCTACGCTAACCTCTCGCCAATAGCCACATTGTGCCTCACCGCCGCAAAACTGCCCTCGCGGATGCATAATTAAAACTCCATTGGTCGTCAGTCCATCTATCTCTCTGTTTTCTTGCCATTTGGTGGCTTTTTCCTACGGGGCAATTAGTCGCTTAGTTTTTTTGGTACTGTTAATGCTTGCGCAAAAGTTTTTTTCATCTTTACAGTTAGTTTCGTAAGAACCGAATACATTTATTTTATAAAAGAAAGCTTCCAAATTCTAGAGATTTTTAAAATTAATCTATTAATTTATAGTATACCCTTTTTGATATTTTTATCATTTAAAAAAAATGTATATAATCTGCTTATGTAATTTCAGTTTATTATGTTTAAGAAGTTTAACGTCTGCTAAAGCACGAGCGCTCGCATTAATGTACGTAGTTTTACGATAGACAGCGTTAGCGCACTAAAAGTAATAAAATAACAATTTTACCCCTAAGAAAATATTTCTGGAGCTATCAAAGCCAGCTGCATAAATCCTGGCTATTTTTGGGTCAGAGCGATCGGCGAGAATCCGACACGCAAACCTGCTGATGGTACTTTGAGCCACTCGTCCTTCGCTCGCAGCAACCACTTCGCTGCCACCGGGATAAGTGTCCATTACAACGAAGTCAATTGGAGACTCCGAAGATCTCCCGATCTGTGATTTTTTATAAGTCCTCATGATAAGCACAGATCATTAAGTAAACTTATTTAACTGCCTTTTATTTTATTAGAGACCATTTTACCAATATTAATCCTTTTTTTGTTTAGTATTGCAAAAAATTAAGTATGTGCAAATAAATGAAACTAACTATTTTATACTAATTAGTATATAATATATCTAAATTACAATACAGGAATATTGAAAACATTTAAAAGACAAACAATGTTAGGAAATAAAAATGGTCTATATCAAAATAAGATAATATGTTTATAGTTAATTATATCTTACCTGAAACATGTCTGTATCCTCATCCTCTGTGTATTCTACAATCACAGCTTGCGTTCTGGATAATGTATAGGAGATCGAATGTTGCTTTGTATTTAAAATGGCTTGAGAGCAATGAGGTGTTTTGACAACATAATGTTTACTACGTTTGACACCATTAGGCATTGGTCTTTTATACAGAACAAATTTACTTCTTCTTCTTCCACGATCGCCAGGTGGAAGATATCCATTGTATCTGTACAAGAAATAAACATTTGTTTCTTACTATTTGAAGATTAATTTAAAAAAAGAAAAAAGTAAGAAAAAGTAACTATTATTTTTATTTTAAATAGCTATTAACTGTTTCAATAACCTTATCATAAGTTTTATTTTTCAAATAAAGTTTTATTTGTAATTTTATATTATGCTTGTTATGTATTTTCAAAGTACAATTTATTTTTAATAATATAAATCAGTAAATGACTTGTAAATTCATTAGAAAATTAAGCAATTTTATATTTGAATATTAAGAAATAAAATGTTTGGCTTCTTACTATACATATTCTACATATTTCACACCATTCTGGGTAATCGTTTTACAGTGCTACAAATTGGATTTGTGATCCAATTATTGACTAGTCGGGCATTTAATCCTTGCTTAGTGAATTTTCCTTAAGAAGCCATTGACCACAAGTAAAGAAAAAAGTAGGTGTTGATTTATGTAATTAAGTATAGATATCAAGATTAAGCATGGATTTAAGGAAAAAATAATTCAAATTAAGAGAAACCAAACAAAGCAAGTAGGTTTTTCCTATCAATTAGCCCATCTAAAAATGTGGTAAATTAAGGATAATTAACTAAAGAAGCCCAGAAGTATCTCATTTAATATTAATCATTGATTAGTACATATCCTTTTATTCATTTCCATAAAATTTTTCATAAAACCAATTTAACCTTAAAAATTTTTCTTTTTGTAATTACATAGTGGATGGATAAGTCAATATTTTCAAGGAATGACACAAAGCTAGTGTATATAACCACGTAAAATTTACTTTAGATATAAGAGAGTTGTTACTGATAACAGTAACTCTTTATTATCTACATTTCTCTGAGATAAAGATCCAATGACCTTTTGTAGTAAATGACAATAGAAAGGTAACGAATCCATCATTTCATAGTAAGCAGTAAACATTGACTTAAATTTTCTCTTTTAGTTTCTAATTCTTACCCAAGAATGACTAGTTCTCCGTATTTTACTGCTTGTTTGGGCTTATCATGATGATGACTCTGTGCTCCATGGGGATGAACGTGACTGTGACTATGACTGTGTTTATTGTGTGGACTGTGAGGTTGGCCAACAGCCTCGCCCTCTTCTACAAGAAGTGGGCTTTCGCTGCTGCCACCGTCTGACCTAGAATTGTAAGAAAAGGAGCATTAACTTGTGTTCTTGGCTTTATTTAATATATTTTAAAAGTCTGTATTACATCTTAGTGCACTGCCTACAAGCGCATGTTGATCAATGATTTCAGAACTATTTATTTTTAGGAACTTAAAATTTTTAATATATATCTAAGATTAATCTTCAATATTAATCTTATATATAAGCTATAATAATTTTTGTTTGAAAATTATGTACTTATATTCGCAAAGAAATAACAATGAATATAACTTAAGATGTTATATAAATAACAATTTCAAAGTTTAGTTTTGTAGTTAATAAGTTTAATATAACATATAGCTGATTCATTAAAGGCAAATCCTTTAAAATGTTTTATAATGATTAATTACTCAAATTTTATTTTCTTTGAAATCGTTGATTACAATCGATTATAAAAACCTTTTATAACTGTTATACACTTGTAATGAGTTAAAAACAATTAAATAAAAGATATATTAAAAATATAATTAATAAACTGAGCCTAGTTTAGAAAAGCTTTAGGAGCAATTAATAGCTATAGAACAGTTCTAATTACTCAAGCAGCTTGAGAGAATGAATATTTGAATAGCAAAACATTTTGAAATGAGTTTTCAAAATAAGAATATTGTCCAAATTAGAAACAGCTTTGCATAAAAATAATTAGAACATTTAATTGTAAAACAATGTACGACTAATGCCATATATACTATAGCATCAGATCAGCTGAGTATGGATATGTATCTATATATATATATGTAGAATTTATGAAGATTTTGTACATATATATTTATTGCATGGATTTTATTATCATAAATTATAATTCATCAGGACTTAAAGTATTATAACTCAGTTAAGAGTAGTCAGACAATGACTTTTAGACTGTGGTGTGTAGCCTTGGTAAAAGAACGAAGCTTCTGTCACTGTGGACTGTGAAGCAGGCAGTCATGCACAAGCGAGTACCATGAATGATATTATTACACTCATAAAAAAGTTTACAGTTAAAATGGAAATGGACCTATTTTAGAGTATCATAAAACCCAAACATTTAAATACTAAATCTATTATTTCCTCACTGAATATAAATTTAATGAATGATGGTTTTTGTCCATTACCTTTTTTTATAATTAATATTCATAAAAGTGTATAGAACTTTTTAAATATTTTTTTAAAATAGAAAGTATTAGTGTTACATCAGAATAGATATATACATATTTAAAAGAAATTTTAAAATTACTTGAAAAATTCGAAAATTGAACATTTATTTAAGCTATTTAGTTAACTATTATCTTGAAATAATTACAATATGTATGTACTTTTACACATTCACACTTTATTGGAGCATAAAATTTCAACATAAAATAAAACATAAACTTTGCATTATAAGCTAACTTGAATTACTATCCATCAATTACATATTGCATTTATGAGTACCAATAAAGTGTAATAAATAGCAATGATTTATGATATTACAAACTTTGTTTTACATTATTATATGCATCTGCTGTTATCAAACAACTATTTAGTTTATTTATTGCAAAGTAATGATTGCACTTGTTATTAAAAAAATTACGTAAAACAATTATCAAGAAAAAAGAACAAAGAAAAGCTTAAGAATTGAGTAAATTCAGTGCAACTTATGATCCTTGTGTAATAAACAATTTTTTCTGAAAAATAATTGTTTGCTATTATTGCCACTGCGTTTCCCCGATCGCCTAGTAACAAAATTGCGGCCTAACACGAAACCCCTTTGCCCAGCAAATAAAAAACCGTACAACTCGAAGTGCAGGAGAGAAGCGATATGAAAATACGATTTCGGAGCAGTCTCGCCTGCATCGCTCTTGCTCCGCAATGAAAATGAAAATAAAAATAAATGGGAAAGAGTGAAAAGGTTAAGAGGAAGGGAATAGGAGACGAGGAGGTATAAGGAAGGTAGAGAGCGAGCTGAGAAGGCAAGGCGGAAGGGCCGAAAATAGAAGCGAACAAGAGCAAAACAGAGAGCGTTAGAGGACGTTATTTATTCCCTTCCTACCGTATGACCATTGCGGGATCCGTGTTAGAGCCAATTTTGCCGCGACGATCGACGCACTCCGCGGGAGCCACTTTGATCGTCGTCGACAGCAAGCAGGTTCCTCGGCACTCGGCGATGGTGATCGTCGCGCGTCAACGGCCTCGTATTGCAAAGCAAACGCAGAGCTGCGGACGTGTACAGGAGTCTCGCGCACGGTGAGAGAGAATGACTCTCCTCTTTCTTCCTTCAGACGCAATAACAATCGGCAGTCCTCATCAATGTCCAAGGGGCTTCCCTCATAAGTACGGCCGGTAGGGACGTAGTGAACGAGCAGCCCTGCTAAGGTTCATGTTTACTCGTCTCTGCCAGCGTATATATCGACCAGAAAAACAGGGACTCCGCGACGATGTCGACGACGCGAAGAAAGGGGTAGACGAGACACACAGACACACCGCTGCGACTGCTTTTCTGCAGCCGTGCGTTACTGCTACACTTTTTCTCGGGGGGGAATTTTCTTCTAGTGCCGCGCGCGCCTTCTCTTCTTCTCCACTCTCTCTCTCTTTCTCTCTCTCTCTCTCTTCTCTCTTCTCTCTTCTACTGTCCGCCTCCGCCGCTCTTCCGCGCGCGCGTCCTCCTTTTTCCTTCTCTCGCGCGCGTCGTTTAGCTTTATATGCCACTCTCCCGAGAGGAGAAATATTATACACACGTCGGAGCAGAAAGAGAGAGGAACAACGCAAAAGAGAGAGGGATGTTGCTGGGGTAGCGACGACGTAGATGACGACCTACGACGCGACGACGACGATGCGCACCGCTGAGTTATTGTAGGTGGACTTTGACGCTCTTGCACTTTGTTGTATATACCTGGCGCGGCGATACAGTATACAGTCTCTCTCTCCCGACAGTCCCGACAGTCCCGACGGCTCACGACGGCTGACGAGAGAAACACGAAAAAACAATTGTTTTCACGACGCAACTAGCATTGCGCACGTATATATGCAGCCTACACTGCCTTATACCTATACAGGTCGAATAGAAACAGGCGTCGAGGCGTCACGTCAGGCACGGCACGGCCGCAGAGCACGCATAAGTAAAAAAATAGGCGCGCGCAGCTCTCAGCAGCCAGCAATGCACGCACGGCGTGAGAGTGAGACGGAAGGGGGGGGGCAGAGTGAGAACTAGGAGAGACGACGAGGAGAGAGAACGCGAAGGAGGAAAAGGAAAAAAACAATGGGAGAAGCTCGTGGGACAGACGAAGATGGATGATGTATTATGTGGCGCAAAGCGCGACGATTATAAGCCTTGAAACACTTCGAATAGAATGAGGAGAGCGCGAATAGAAACCTTGACATCGCGTGGGAAACGCCAGGCGTCGTTGGCGTCGTTCACGGCGGGACTTTATGAAAAATCTTTTTATGGGAACGTTGTGCTATAAAAACGGATAGTTTTTTTTTAGGAATGATTTCAGAATCCAAGCGGAATAAGTACAGTTTTTGACGGCTAAAAATGTTGATTTTAAAATGTTATACTTGCTTTTATTTTTTATACTATTGGTATAAGTATACGAATGGCTGTAAAAAAAAATTTTATAAATACTGTATTTTTTACACTTATTTGTTCCATTTTGATTCTGAGCGATCTACTTTCTTACAAGTAATGACTGTTAAACTGTACTTTGCTCTTTTTTTTAAATGTTTTAGTTGTATATTTATAAAATATTACATTATTGTGCAAAATTTCATTTTTTTCTTTGTTTTATTATAAAATATAATTTCTTACATGCTATATAATTTTATGAATAAAATTCATGGAAGTTCGATCGTTTGTTACGAATATTATATATGTGTGAACATATATATCGTTTTAATTTTTATTTTTGTTTGTGCCTTGTACCATTGCCGCTTTCAAATTGTTTCTATTTACATTCATCAAATATAACAATTAATTGGCTCTCTTGGTTTGCCAGGCTACCAGGAGATTATATGAAAAATATAAGGTAAAACCATGGACTTGAGAGGCTGCGAGGATGAAGCCATACCATAATATTCCATATGGAAGGTCCTAGAATTAATGGTATCAAGTTAAGTATATCAGTAATACAAATAATATTCAAAAGAAAGAATTTAGTAATTTTAGTCCTAAGCCTACAATAAATTAAATAATAGTTTATGGTTTTTACCTGCCACATATGAATATCTTTGGTTTCTCCAGTCGATAAATATTCATAAACATCTTTAAAGTAGTATATAAAGCCGTATAAGATAGGTCCAAAGCCCAAGACTACGATGCAAACCATATATTGCTGCAGCGTCCGGATTTTATTTTTCTTCACCGCAGATAGACCAAGGAATGATAGAAACAAGCTGATACACCATATGTACTCCCACCACATGGGCTACGAAAATTAAATTAAAATTAGAACACTAAATGTATATAAAACAATCTATTGTCTATCAAATAATGTGCTACCTGTGGCACTTGGAGCTCTTCTATTTCTAAAATAAATATATTCAAACGGTCTAAAATATCAGCTGACAATTTGGCCAGCATAACGAAGAAGAGTATGTAATGAAAAAATATACAGTATTTCAGTCTTGACTTGTTCATGGCACTGAAAAGAAATAAATCATCATCGTTACGGTTCTCAACTAAATAACAAGTTGAATATTGTCATTAAAATCGTTGCTTTTGTGTGAAAATATTTTAGAAGAGTAGCCACTGCAAGGCTACACTGCACCATGCTTGCATGAATAATGTAATGCAGCATGCAGCAATCATTGAATAATCATGGTAGAGTGACTATTTCTTTTTTTCTCTTATTGACAATAGCCCACCTAGTTTGATAATGTGTCGCGACTCTCTGTCTGTGCTGGAAATCACTGCCATCGGTACCGAGGGCCTGCTGCAGGGTGACTCTCGATGCCATTATGTTTTGATTATTCTCTCTCGATGGTCGAGGGCGTACCGATGCACTTGTCAGATGAAAATATTCTCCCTAAAGACCGGACAGCTTTCGAAAGAATACCGAAATTCAAGGTAACGCATCCCACTGACTGCCTGTCCGTATGCTTGCAGTACTCAACTATTTTTAAACGTGTAACGAGCGGCCTGTGCAGCTCGTCCCGTGTAGTGTGGTGTGGCAGCAGCCAGCAGACCTTCTCTTCTGTTTACCACGGGCCGTGCGAACGCCGCTAGATGGTTCTTTCGATGCGTTCAATTTGAATTTCAAGAATTGAGATGCAGGCCATCGCCAGTTTTTTTAAAGAGCGTGGCAGTTCCGAAAGCTACTGCTTGCAGCTTGAGTCTTGACTCTCGACTCTCGAGTCAACTTGACGCGCGCGGATATTTCAATATATCGGACTTATCGAATTAATAATAGTGTTGGTAAAATTATTTTAATAACTGTTATTATTATTCGTCATTCGAAGTTTCGAACCGACAAGTGGAGACCTTGATAGATTCTTTATTAATTCTTATGTGATAAGATAATAAAGTAGAAAATTCAAATAAGGGAAAACCGAACTTCAAAGTTACCTCTCTTACCGACATTTAGTTTTTCAACAATCTGGGAGGACTCTGTTTTGCCGATTTACTATATATATATATATATATAATGGCTATAATTCACGAGTCGAAGTTTCATACTTTTATTCTCCTCGCATACTGAATGAAATGTTCGGAAATTTGGTAGAAACTCTGAAAATTCACTATAGAATTGGGCTCAACAGAGAAAATTGTGAAAAACAGGAAAAAGTTAAAAAAATTATTTACTGCATCATGCGACTATTCTCCTCAGCGCCACTTGCTGTAAAAGTGAACAACTAATTTAAAAAAATAGATGAGCAGTCATTCATAAAACATGGGTAAGCTAGCCAATGCAGAAAAAAAATAGTATTAAATAGTCAATATAGTGAACAGATTCAATATAGAGAAGAAATTCAAGAAAATAAGAATTAGTGCAACGCTGAATAAGATTAAAGATTCAATTTCTGTAATAGATTTTAATGTAATCCAAGAGATGGCGTGATTAGAATTTCCCTAATGCTTTAAAACGAAAAATATATATTAAATAGGTATTATTTTTACATAGTTTATCAGTATATCATATGTTGCCATAAAATTGTTCATAAAAGTTCCAAATCGATTAGTTAAATTTATTAATGAGAGAAGTTTGGCTTTTATTCTAAGATTCTCTGATACAGTGGAACATATCCTCGTTGAAATTAAAGAACTTGAACCACTTAATCATTGTAGGCTGGAATCGTTTTGACTTATCAAATTCTAACTATAAATGTGGAGATTTATCCATAATAGTACCGCAAATGTTACATGTTTGATGTTGTCGCGTCATGCGGAACTCACTAATTAAAAGACGCAACGCCATCTTTCTCATCTCAACTAAGGTACCAATAGCTAACAAGAAAGGTTACTGCTGTACCAACTACCACAAACTCTATCTTATCAAAAGATAAATCTCCAAGCAACTCCAACCAAGAAAAATAAGAAAGGGATTTTTTTTGATGATCTGAAACGCATCCCCCAACACGAAGTCTTAGTCACCAAATTTATAGGAAATCGCTGTACATGACCCAGCTAACAAATAAACTTTTGATTGCACGATTCAAGGCTAATAATAATGGATTTCTTACGATATAGCAATCTTCAAAATATCTGAAATTCCAATTGAGTGTAAAGCCGTATCTTGTATATCACATACTGGATACACCGTGGGATATTGATATGGTGGGAATTCGTATTCAAAAATCAATTTAGACACTAATTTGACATACTTATTGATCGGCTTTACAGCCTTTACTCTGAGAAAATAAAAAAAAATGAAATCATGTACTATTATAATAGTACATCAGACTAAGTTTGATAATCGTTTGTATATTATTACAGATATTTGAAAATGCATTTTGACCATGCAAAGATTTCTAAAATAATCTTAGTTTTTACCACTAAAGAGAGGAAAACAGATTTTAAAAAATTTAAGTAAATGCCTGATTGTTATTAGTACTTGTGTTTAAACTGTAAGCTGATTTATGAATTATGAACTTAAAATACCTTGTTTATTATTTTATATTATGCACATTGTTTTATTTCTTTAAAGTCTGTACAATATCATGCGGCTTAGTAAAGACAAAACTTTTTTACTTAAATTTCTTTTAAATGGCCATTAAAGTTAAACTTTTTTTAGACAAATTTTTTCCTTGGACTTTTGTGATTCTAGCATTAAACTTTTTCAAAGATATTCGATAAACATAAAGAATTAGAAAGGAAACGACGGGAAGAGTCGCAAAGTAGTTACAAATGGGCGTGGCCTATAGAGACGGGCAGCGGCCGACTCAATGGCCGCGCTAAGGATCGTCCGCACCGAGGCAGCAAATTAAATAACCAATATGTATAACACAGGCAAAATGCTACGTTTCCTAGAAACGAAAAACCAAAATTCGAACCGATAACATACAAGTATTGCAAAAAAGAGGGACACGTTCTAGAAGAATGTAGGAAACGAAAATTTAATAACCAATTCCGAAATCAGCAAGAGGGAAACGGACAGTCATCATCATAAAAAATGTTCATCTAAGTAAAAATATTAAATCACCAATAATCCCGTTAAAAAATCCAATAAATAATTAACAAATGTTGATACTCCTCGATTCAGGTGCAGGGCCAAATATATTAAAAATAAATAATTTAAATAACAATTTAACAATGGATCAAAACGAAATTCTAGAATTACAAGGGATCATAAATAACAGTATCTTCACGCTCGGTAAAATAAATATACAATTTCCGAATTTCTTAATAGAATTTCATTTTGTGGAAAATAATTTTTCAATTAAAGAAGAGGGATTATAAGCAGCGATTTCTTTACTCAACGAGGTGCAAAATGATTATCTAAACAAAACTCTATAGTAGTCGGAGCAGAAGAAATTCCGTTTTGTCAGTGTCGACGTGGCTGGAAACCCTGAGGAGGCACCTGCAATTAAGAATCAAAGGAACCATAAAGAAAACAGGGAGATGGCTCAAGTGTTCGAAAATAGGGAAAGAAATATGAGCATGGAGTAAGTATCATTACTCCAAAACAAAATCTGAGTTAGACTTCAACATCAGTCAAAATCGGACTCTGGAATGGGTTCAACAGGAAAAGCAAATTCTGTAAAGAATTTGAATTATCGAAAGCAGTCAAAATCGAATTCTGAAATGGATTTATAGAACAAAACGAAATTAAATTCGGACGCGAATTTGGTTTCAAATCTAAACTCTAAATCAAACTCTAAATCAAACTCCAAGTCAAATTCAAAATCAAATTCGGAAATAAATCCAAGTTCTAAATCGAAATCAAATTCTTCAAAATCCAAATCAAATCAAAATCTTATAAAATACAAATTCAAATGGCAATCTAAGTATCAATGTGCGAGGAAAATCGAAATCAAAGTTTCACTCGAGTGAAAATATTATAAAGCAATAATTAAATGCAAATTCTAAGCAAGTTCTAAATCATAAATCTAAAACATCCTTCTTAATGATATCATTACCTATAGTGACGGTGCAATACCGACTGTTAGACTGTGTGAATTTAGACTGTTTAGTTTTATTTGTCATAATAGTTTAAATAATAACAGTGATTTAAATAATCATCCATATTTGCTTTTGGAAGTTTTATGTTATTTTCTGAATCGCCGTGCCTTCATTAATTTCATTTCAGTTGAAGTAGAATGATTAAAAGTCTTTAAAAAAAGTATCTATTTAAAAAAAGTATCTATACTTAATAATAAACTAATGTGTGTACATAGAAAATATTAGCAATTACAGAAAATTTAGTGAAACTCAACATTGTTTTAAGGTGATAGCTTTGATTAAGCATTCTACGAGCGAAAATATTGTAAAAAATTATAACAATCCTTTCTTTGATTCTGGATAAAACGTAATGAAACTTCACTAACACGTTTTGAATAAAATAAACAATTTTGAGATTCAACTTGTTATACGCGAAAAACTGCGTATACATGAATTAGAATATATTCATAAACAGCTTTCTGTTGTAATACATTTTACAGTATCAAATATTCTTAGGTATGTTCTTCAGATATAAAATGAATATAAGAGTGTGATTTTTCTTTTTATAATAAATAGGAAAATGTTTCTGGCACGTGTATATAATTAGAAAACAGTTACAACCCAGTAATAACGTAGGTACCTATATTATATTAGCAGAAACTTTAAAATCTTGTAGGTACATAGAAATGGAAATTAGAGACATCTAGAAATCAAAATCATACTAGAACGTGTCGGTACTGTAGGTATTTAAATTAAACCGTAAGCTACAGTCGGTAAGTTGCCAATAGTAATTATCTATAATAGATATACGATCGTATGCATCCTATAATAATCTGCATTCCTGCATTGCCTGACCCGAATAATTTATAGGGCATTTTATTTAGCAAGTTTAAAGCGAATTTGGTAGATAGCGCGACATGGTCCTTTTTATCTAAAAATTTTGATATAAAAAATAATATACTTTAGACATTTTTTTATTGTTGTTTAAAATAAATAAAAAATAACATAGGCCTTTACAACAATTATTAAAAGAATAGGTAAATTTATTAGTCGTGTTTACATTAAAGCCTCAAAAATCTTCATTATATGTATTTAAAAGCCTTTCATTGCGTAGCTTGAATCAAAATTAATTGACATTAATAATGAACTGATTAAAATTTGAAAATTCATAAAAGTATTTTAAAAAACGGTAAATATCTATAAATATTAATATGAATACTTTATTTATTAATAACTTTAAATTAACATTTGCTTTTATAATAAATATATAATGTAAAAATAATTTACATAAAGTTTGTATTTCATTATAATTCGATCAATCTAAAAATATGTTCTCATATTTAATTTGAAAATTTCAATAAAACATTTCAATAAATTACAATAAAAAAAATATGTTCAAGAATATATTATGTACATACTTATATAATTTTTAATACCTAATAAATGCAAAATACAGAATTTTTAACCTCATAAAGATATATTTGTTGTGGTAAATATAGTTCTGATGTTCTGTTCACCATCAGACATAAATAAGATCGATGAAATCCTAAAAATGTAGATTTACGTACACTTACGCGAATAATCTAGTAATCGGTTCAGCAAAGATTTTCGTACGACATATATGCAAGTTGAGTAAATATAGTGTTAGATATAGCCCTACGCTCAGGTATTTCATATACCTATGTATATGTAAATGACTGGTTTGATAAAAAAATATCTATAAGCACACTCAAGTATCCTAAATTTATATTGGTGTATCGTTAAAGTTACAAAAAATCATTCTTCCAATCGCATAATTTCTATATGCACTACCAGTTTTGGGGACCCCTGCTATGCTAATGGCACGCACGCAGCTATACGAGCGAGTATAGCGATGATTTTTTTGACCTCCTGCACCAGCGTGCCATTATGCATGCAGCAGGAGCCTCTTGTTTCGTACACTTTCGCACCACATATGTTGCACTTTACGGACGATGTTAATCAGTATTATCACTTTTAACGTGAAATTCACTTTTTCAATTCCTCTCTCACTTTTTTCCTGTTACGGGAGAATAAATTAAATTTTAAAGTCTTAAATTCGACCCGTTCGATTTGATACATTACATATCAACGCCATTTAGCATATACATATTTAATAGTGTTATAACTG
>UELU01147774.1:0-55734 GCA_900490025.1 Megastigmus dorsalis
CTCTCTCTCTCTCTCTCGCACACAGTATAGCCCTAGCTCGCACACACATACACGCAAGCCTCGGCAACACACACCACGTGGCCGGTATTGATCCCGTTCGGCGCGGCGTACGACAAAGAACGCACACACGTATAACGCGCGCCTCGTCAGTCGAGAGAGAGAGAGAGAGAGACAGAGACAGAGACAGAGAGATAGAGAGAGACAGAGACAGTGACTCTCCGTTCTATCTGTGTAAAAAGCGAGAGAGAGAGGGGAGATAAAGCTTGGCTACGTATACAGTAATACAGTAGCAGCAGCAGCAGCAGCAGCAGCAGCAGCAGGGGAGGGTTGCTGCACGCACACACACACACGTATATGTACACATCGGGTGTCTCTCTCGCGAGGTAGAGGGTAGCAGCCTAGTGCCCCTGCCGCGTCGGTCGTTCACCCCGAGTTGCTCTCTCTCTCTCTCTCTCTCTCTCTGCGCGTATATATATACACATGTATATGTAGGTGTATATAGGGAGAGGGAGCTATAGCGAAGGCTGCGGCGTTCGGCGGCTCACGGCTATATATATGTTCTGCGTGCGCTATATGCCTTCGATTCTCGGATTCTCTCGGCGGCGAAGCCCGAGGAAGCTCTCGGCCAATCTCGGGACTGTACTTGACCCCGAGGATCCTCGCGCCTGCTGCTGCTGCTGCTACTGCTTTCCTCCCCCTCTCTCTCTCTCTCGCTCTCTCTCTCTCTTCGCTCCTACAACACACACACACTGCACACACTGGCGCACAACCGTTGCGTGCACGCGTGTGTGTAGGACCATGGCTGTGTGTTGTATATTACGACGCGAGGGAGCGCGGGATGAGGGTGGGAGTCAAGATTGAGATGGGAAGATGATGGTGAGAGTGAGAAAGAGAGAGGGAGAGAGCCCCGTAACTTCTCTCGGTGTGCCCCTTTTTATTTATTTCTTTGCCGGCTTTCTATAGTGCCAGAGAGAGAGAGAGAGAGAGAGAGAGGGGGAGAGAGAGAGAGAGAGAGAGAGAACTGGGAGAAATGATCGGTTTGAGGTGAGATTCAAATCCTTTGTTGGCATTTTTTCTGGACTGCTGGAGAGAAGTGTGAGAGAGAGAGAGAGAGAGAGAGCTGAGAGAGTGAGAGGTGATTCATCGCACATCGAGGGGACACGACGAGATGGAGAATGCTGCTTCGATGTTTTGTGGGCGGTTGAGTTTCGCATGCAGCATTCAAAAAGGTTTTTTAGTTTTGTAGCTTAGTAGTGGATGGGGCGATGTTTTATTGGGTGTATATAGTTGGGTAGATAAGTTGTACGTGATTATTACAGGTTTATTGTTTGGCTGAATTTATTGGGAATAAAATTAATGATTCGCGAGAAACATAAAATTGAGTTTTATCAGCCTTCGCGAGGAATTGTTTTGTTATTATCGTGCTAAGTTATATTCTAATTGTATGTAGAGTTTACTTCACTTGTCTATTGTTTTGAAATTTGTTTTTTGAATGTTGGGCCTGCGTTTGGTACTGAGTTGAATTATTCTTAGTGCAATATTCTTTACTAAATAACGTATTTAAAAGAAAATTAAAACATTGCTATTTTGAAAGAGAAATTAGTAGAATCGATTCTTAGATTGAGTAAAATCAAGATTTGAATATGAATAAGTAAAGGAGCAAGTAAGGAATGATATTTAAAGATATTTCAGTCTGTCGAAGTCAATTGCGCAATTCTACGACTATCTTACTCACGATAATGGACATGTCAAATGATCAAATCAGAGTACATACTATTCTCATCTACGTCCTTGTGACAGCTTACCTGAAAAACAGAAAATGATATTGTTATTAATACATATAAGATTTATTATCCATGAATGATATTACAAAGTTTGTGTAATTGAAATGAAAAGTGTTTATGAGGGACAATTAATCTTTCTTTACCTAAAAGTACCATTTTATGCTATGAAACCGCGCTAAAAATCGACACTCTGAAGTTCAATATATTTTTATCTAATTTTTCCAATAAAACTTGAGTTAATCAATTCGCAAGCTAATCTATTGTCCTTGTGTGTTAGAATATCACGGAAACACACTTATTATTTATTTGTCGATGAAAAAGAAAAAAAATCGGACTGAAAAAATGACTATCTACCTCCACAGTGCTACAGAGATATATAGTTCAACTCCATTTTACGGCATTAATCAATTTCATTGCACATAAATACATTTTATCTACCTAAAAATATTTATAAATTGAATTGTTTTCTAAAACAATAACCAGCTGTTTCATTGCCAATTTCGCCGCGGCATCACATAAAAATCCATCACTCGCAACAAAGTTCCAGCAGCAGCACGAAACGCTCAACTACCTGCGGCAATGTAACGCGAAGCAAAAGTCAGGCAAGCAGGCAGCAGCAAAGCCTTTCTCAACGTCATAAAATCTCCTACGGGAACCACCTACATAAACTCTGTCCGCTAGATAAGATGTAAACAGATTATGATTCCAAGAGTATCAATTATTCGCGACTATACAAACCGATAAATATTCATAGCAATGATTCAACGACGATGGAAATTTACAAACTTTCATATATGTATATATACACAGAACACGGTATTATATAGACACGTTATAATGTGAGCGCAACACACCGGCCCGTAGCCATCGGTATATTCGTTTTCCGAGGCACGTGCGACCAATCACGATCGAGGATTGACGCTTGCAATGTGAAATACCACCTCGCGCCGCATAATGACGATTATATATATATGTGTGTGTGTGTGTGTGTGTGTGTGTGTGTGTGTGTGTGTGTGTAAAGGAAAAGCGAAGTGAGCGGCGAGTGTCTCCGAGCTGCGCGCAGCCTTCGATCGTACCCTTGACCTCCGACTCTGTCTGATTTTTCTTTTTCGGATATTTTTAGACGCTAAACGAGTATAATTATCAAAGGGTCATAGATATTCGGTGTTTGGGTGCTATTGGGATTATAGCTGTGTCGCAAGACGTAAGCTCAGAGCGAACATTTTGTTATACGATGGAGTCGAGGATGGTCTTCACGGATTTTCGATTCGAGATTTCGTGACAATTTATTTATTTGGAAAGCTTAGAGGCATGCCAAGGTTCGTTTGCGAGCGCCTAGATCCGATGTAAATAACAATAAAATCTTATTTTTAGGGATCAATGTCAGGTCTGGGAGATGTGACGAAACGACTCGAGGCGTGATCTTGAAAATAATGTATCTGTTGCCTCGAAGAATAATGCTTTGAAATAAATTTCAATTGCCTCGTTTCCTAAGACTTTCCATCTTATCTAAAAGTTTTCAAAGCGTATTTGATCGATGTTTCGTAATAACGGAATAAATTATGCATTTATATACATATAATACTATTAATTTCATGAATCATTTTTTCTATAATCGCGTGGAAAAAGTAGTTAAAGACATATTTCCGTAAATACTCATTGTTCTTGAAGAAGTATGTAATCATTGGTTGATAAGAGCCAATTCTTTTGTTCAAAATAAAGTAAAAATATACTCAAGACAAATGTTAATTGACACGAATTTAATAATATCTAATACGCAAGAAAGCACTTAATTGAATAACATCGGCAATCTTCCCTGCAGCTTGTACTAGCGCCAAAAATAAATACTCGTCCGATGATGGCGCCGCGTCTTTGTCATAGGGGCGCCAAAATCGAATTTCCCGCATACTTCAGTGGGTAGCAGCGGCAAATTCTCTCAAAGGAAAACGCCAGGTCCGTGTGTATATATATATACAGCATGGAAAAAGCGCGAAAAAGTATAATACAGGGGATGGGTCGGATCGAACACGGTGACCCTCGAACGAGCCCCACCCTATAATACACCGAATCTCCCGTCGTCGTCGTCGTCGTCGTCGTCGTCGTCGAGGGCAATGGCAGAGTAGGGAAAAACTGCGGAGCGACCCTAGAAAAGGGAAAATCTACGAATGAAACGCGCGGCGGGGGCCTTTGTACATTGTATTGTGTCGGGGCGCTGTAGGCGGCGGCTGCTGCTGCAGGAGAAAATGCGACGCTCGGAGGGTGAGCCCATGCCGAGTTGTATTACGCACGAAAGGAGTTTTCCCGATGCAGCCTTATGCGCGAGCGGCGAGAGACTCTGCTGTGCGTATGCGTGTGTGCTTGTGGATTCGAGAGGCTTAGATGCGGTTTGCTTGGCAGCGGGGAGTGTGTGTGTGTGTGTGTGTGTGTGCGTGAGTGTGTATGCGTGATGCCAAGGAAGAAAAATGACGATTGCACGTTACGAGAATATAGATGTTTCGAACATTTTTATTCGTGTACTGTATAGTTGATTTCAAAAGAAACGGGAATAAATATTGTATACAGCGAAACTTGATAGATGCGGATAAGATGTAAAATGTTTGCAAGAGATACGAAATTACAAGGTTTCAAATACTTTTATAAATTCCCTCTATTAAATCTCGATTGATTCGATTTTAATATACTTCTAGATCCTTAAATATTGTTTGAAAATCTATTTTTCGATAATGTCGATGGAAAAGAAAGTCATTATAATCCTTTTAGGAGTCTAATAACGGCCATAACCGCTGGATCGCTTCGTTTTATACTGTTTTCAGCCCATTAAACTCGATTATCTCCTACTCCAAAATTATCAACCACAGCGAGCAATGAATCCAGTCGTAAAATAAATTTACGTAAACAACGATCGCTCGCAAGAAGTACGATTTAAAACCTTTTTCTTTCATTTTTCGCCGCGCCACGCGTACGTCCGCTTCGGCGACGAAACAAAAACACCCTCCAAATAAATAAATTCTATCTCCCAACCTCGCGGCTCCCAAGATGAAAAAAAGAAAAAGAAACTTCCTGGGTTCGGAGTATAGGCGAGAGTTGCGTAAAATAATTCAGCGCAGCTCGTTCATCGTCCACCCGATCCACACGATATAATAACATCCGTACGCGGAAAAAAGGTAGAGAAAGAGAGAGAGAAAGAAGGAGTGTATAAGATATACCAGCGGCGTTTCGTGTGTTATATATACGCCGGTCAATTAGACCACGCCTATATATACATATACGTATAGCGAAATAAATTCGAGGCGCGCAGAAGGAAGAGGAAGAAAGCGAGAAAGAAAGGAAAAAGATATAGCTGCTGGGCGCCCCCGAAGAGAGAACGCGACTCGAAGCCCGCTCGGAGAGTGCATTCACCCCGAGAGAGACGAGCCGCACACTCTCTCCATCTCTCTCTCTCTCTCTCTCTCTCTCTAGCTCGAGGGGATGCTGCCTGCCTGCCTGCCTGCCTGCCTGACGCTATAAACTCGCTGCTCTGCTCTGCTCTATACGCTCGGCTTCTTTCCTTCCTTTCCTTTATATATTTCTTTCCCTCCTTCCTTGGCCAACACCTGCGCGCCTCTTTATATCCACGTGGCGAACACGTGGTCTAGACGCGCAAAAGGTGTTGTATATAACACTCTGTATATGTATATACATGTATTTAAGTACAAAGGAGGAAGCGAAAGAGTGAGAGAGAGAGAGAGAGTGAGAGAGTAGAGTGTGTATAAGACACCGACGAATAGCGAGGTGTTCGGAGCAGAGTCGCGGAAGGAGTGAGAGAGAGAGAGGAAGATGAGTATCGACCAAGGGCAAGGACGTGACGGACTCGTGATGCACGATATACTTTTGCCTGGTTTGTGTGTGTGTGTCAGTCTCTCTCTCTCTGTCTCTCTCTGTCTCTGTGTATACGTGCGAAGGACGCCGGAAGCACTTTTTTACAGTCTTGAGACGCGGTGCGAGATAAAGCGAGTTTGCATGGCAGCGGCGGCGGCGGCGGCGGAGCTGATTGAGAATGAGCTATCGAAGGTAATGTGTGCGCACGATAATACGGATTTCTGGTTCTGCATTCGACTGCACATATATGCTTGAATTCGAGGAAATGCTTTTCCTGGATGAATTTGGGATTTGTTGTATGTTAAGGGATTTGATGTAACGAATTCGAGTGAGCGATTGTGGAGTTAAAGTTACGTTAGTGTACAGTGAGAGATCGATATTCAAAATTTTTGGGCTCCGAAATTTTATCAATTACGAACATGCTAAATTTATATTTGTGAATCTAGTTTAACTATAACTGTTCATTTTTTGCATTAGCGCTCGATAAAGAGGTTGTTATTATTCATTCGCTTTAGGGAATTTAGGGAAGAATTTGACGAGATTAAATGTTAGGCTCCAGTTAATTTTAGAGAATTATTGCATCATTATATCCTTATTTAAAGCCAAAATTATATGAGGTATAATTAAGTTTTTACAATGTATATTAATTTTTTCTACACTTTAAAATTAAAATATTTGCAATTAATTCGTTTAATAGTTGCCATCGTTTAAAGCTATTTATGATAATTATTTTAGTAAATTAAAAAAAAGATAAAGAAAAAACAACATTTTGTTTGCATCTATGCTTTAATAAAGCAATAGTTTCATTTCTGATATTAAAAAATCTAAGTTAACGAAAGAGTAGTGTAATGAAAAATTGTCGTTGAAGAAATATTGGTTTGTGCTAGTATAAATTTGGAATATACGAGTAAGCACCGCAGATATACTCAAACTATTTTAATAGAGATTAACAAACTGAGTAGAAATAAATTATGGAGAAAATTGTAAAAGTATCGTGCATTATTGATGCTAACCTCTCATTGGAAATGATAAAATAATTTCTTCGCATCAAAGTGTCTCAATGCTCCAATCTCCCAGTACACAAGCGATGGCCAAATTCCGCCGGCAACGATTCGCGCACATCCCAGAAAAACCACAACAAAAAGTCGAAGATCTTGACGGCGCACGACACAAACAGAATATAAGCACAGAATTGCACCGCTTTAAGAAACCCATAGTGAACAACGAATCGGAGCAGAAAAATGCAAGTACGCGCAAATCCTTCATCGACCAACACCTGCAAACCCCGCCGAGGGTTAATTTGGCGATAAAGTCGTAACATTTGCTATGTTATTGACAACTTGCACCGGTTCGTGAAATAAAGACAAAAAAAAACACCAAGCACTGCACGCGGTAAGAGCGAGAGAGAGAGAGTGGCAGTGAGCAGGAGCGGCAACAAACCAGCCCCGCCAGCGTCTAGAACGCGAGTCAACGAACGTCAAATTGGGTCTGGGGCTCTATCCCCGCGGCGGCAGCGGCTGCGGCGGCTGAGGCAAGCCGGCACGCGGGATTTTGGACAACCCTCGTTCGTATATTCGTATCGAGCGGCAATGCCAAGGGCAAGGGCGCCCCTTCCCCCCTAATGCGCGCGCGCACAACGACCCCGCGCGTCGTAGTCCTCCTCCTCCTCCTGCCCCCCCCCCACCACCCCTCTGCCACTCGGCTCTCGCCAGTCGCGCTTCCGCGTCCTTCTCTCTTCTTCCTCTTCCGGCCAATCGCACGCACTCTCTGCCACGCACACACACACACACACACACGTACATACACACAGTGCTATAGGAGACTCTGTCCGTCCTCGGGGATAACCCTGCGTGCGGGGGTTATATCGTGGATGTTGTTCTCTCCCCTGTATGGCGCAGGCGCAGACTAATTTTGACAATTTTCCGGCTCTGTGTATGTGTGTGTGTGCGTGTACGATTACGTGCTGATGTTACATGGTAGAGTTGGGGTGATCAGCTGGGATGTAGTGAGTTTTGATGTATTGTCTTTTTTTTTGGGGATGTGGAGGGGTACCGCATTTGGGGTTCGTTGTGTTCGATTGAAGGACTTGGGTGTGCGATGCCTGTCTGGATGCTGTCGAGTGAGTTTTTAACGATGTGTGGATTAAAAAATTGCGCGACTGGGTGTAATATACCGTTGTTTTGTTTCGTATTATAGAGACGCGTTTGTGCAAGGGATGGGCATATTATGTATATTTTAGTCTATTACTTTGGAGATTGGATGAGAAAAGTTTCGGTAGAACAATATTCTGAATTAAAAATAATGTTTAACGCGAAGTTGGATTTTTTTAATTAACATTATCGTTTGCGATGCAACAACCACCCCAAGACCATTTCCATAGAAAAGTTTCCATAGAATATAGAAACTTTCGAAATTAGCGTATAATCGTTCTAACAAATTTATTTGAAAAGGATAAATTATTTATCGATAAAAATAGTTTATTTAGACAGTTCACATTGTACGAGATTCAACTTTAACCAGGAAACTTCAAATCGCATATTACAATAGAAATAATCATTTTGAAGTTTATAATATTTAATACGACTCTGTTCATATTATTGTAGATTTACATGACTGCATATCAAACTTAACTCGCCAAGAAGAACAATAAGCTTTAACTATGGACCTGCCAACTGCGTAATTCATCGATTCTCATTTTTTTTTACGGGAACCATATGCTCCCTCTGTCACCCTTACAAGGACCTTGTATAAGGAATGAGGGTCTGTTCGGATGATTTCGATCTCGGGTATGGAAATTCAATCCATCACCCGCATATGACGAAACTTTTATAAACCGTCTTTAATTATTTACAAAGCAGATGACTATTAAAAGATTTCATTCACAGCACGCTGGATCGAAATCGCGTAATTTAAAAGTTATTTCAGTAAATATTCTAATATAAATTTATAAAATAAATTGATGGAAGCCAATCAATAATTTGGGCCTAAAAGGGCATAACATAAAATAATAGCCAACCGTTTTGAATTTGTTCTTCTAAATCAAAACATGTTTTAATCAACTACGTCTAACTGCTGAACGACCTATTTTTTAAAGAATTGTCATTTTTCTCCTCTCGATCAATTTAAGGCTAGAGTTTCCCACACAACATAAGTCTCTCTACATCTTCGCAAACATCCTAATAATCTCTGTACAGAAAGACTTTAGCTATATATACACTCTCTACATTCTCACTCGAGTACAAAGGCGAACGCTAAATTCGCCTCGGCCGTTGTTCGCACAATGCACGCATATATACGCAGTCTTTCGAGATCCTCTCGAAGAAACGTCATCTGCTCGATCGTGTCGCAACGCATCATCGAACGAAAGGCCCCGCGAAGCGCACAATAGTCACGCAAGCCATCGAATTTCATCTCGCACGCGTCGCACAAATCTTATATACACACACACACACACACACACACACACATATATATATATATATACCGTGTAGAGCAGCTCGTGCGCGCGCGCGAGCGCGAAGGAGAAAGCTGCGGTTCGTCGAGGTGAACGCACTCTCGGCTTCTCTCGCGCGCGCGCTAAGTCTCTTGCAACTATAACGATGATCTCTCTCTCTCTCTCTCTCTCTCTCTCTCTCTCCTCTATAGGCGTTACGTAAACGTCGCGCGGGCTCGCAAGCCTGGCTGGATCTTACATCGCGCGAATCGCCTCCCTCTGTATTTTGTATACTTATACCGGTGAGTTACACGAGCTGCAGTGAGTCCGGACGCGCCGAGTGAGAGAGAGAGAGAGAGAGAGAGACGCTCTCAGCACACCGGAAAATCGAGCGCCGTGAAAAGTTAACTGACTGTGCAGCAGAGGTTCACGAGCGAAATTAACGCTGTGTATATATACCAGGTGGTGCTGGGGCTATTGATACGGATCGCGAGGCTCTATGAAAGTGAATTTTATCGGGATTGTTATTATTCCGCAGCCGTGTTTTAGGGCTGTGATTTATCGCTGGATCATTTGCGCCGATAAAGCGCTGCACTGTGGCTGAGGAGGCAAGAGGGGGGAAATAGGAAAATAGGAAATGACGTTTTAAAATTGTAATTAGATACTGGGTAGATAAATCGTGGTACTTTGCCGCGTGAATTTAACAGCGTAAATCTACTTGGGATTTATTAAGGGGTTGCGCAAGTTAAACCAGATTAATACGGATATTATGTATCTGTCTTAAAATGAGTATAAACGTCGGCTGTCAAAGTGTCTACGTTGATCGATTTATTTCTGCACCTTTATAGAAACGGACTCGGTGTTTACAATTGCAGTCACTCATTGGCAAGAACAAATAAATGAAAATAAATGAACAGAAATGGCAAGATGTCACGTTGCCCGCGAAGATATAGTCCGCGAAATACCGCCGCGATCGAGACAAACCTCGCAAACACGCGTCCATCACTCCGGATCTTCTTGTGCTTTCAAAGCAATAGCGAGAGTATAGCATTAGCTTCTACGCTGAAAGTGTCCACGTAGTTTGCGCAGATGATTGAAACATCCCATCTGATGTGTATTAATTTAATAATGGGGTTAGATTGTATTTGCGGTCGCGTCGTTGTTGCAAACGCGCTTTGAAATTTGGCAAAGAGCTGTTAATTAATTACACGCGTGTTTGTCGTAATACATTTTTGGATAGATGTTATTGACCAGTGGCTGCTCCACTTGAGTAATATGTTTATCAGCAGCTTCGAGTCAGTAGTTTTTTTTTTCCTTTTCAATTTATTATATCCCTTGGAATCTGTGTAGCAATTTTTATCGCAGGCTTAAAAGTATTAACCTGTCAAAAGAAAGGATATATTTATTATATAGCACGGCATATTGGCAAATAGAATACATTGAATAAATTAAACGTTAACGATGTCACTAAATTCTTACTTTCTAATTATCTGGATTACACGTTATCTACACCTCCGATTGATAGCATAAATCACAGCAGCGCTAAAATCATTACTTAGTTAGACTCGCCAATATTTCACAAGTGCGCACCTCGCATAATGACCAGTCGTAAATTTTCCGAAAACCCCTGCAGTTTATTTTTTCATCTCCCTCTCTCTCTCTCTCTCTCTCTCTTCCCGCTTCCCTCCTTACGGCTACCGTTAACCAGCACCACGAAACACCGACTGTTAATTTACAACGGTGTCAAAGCGTCAAGAGTCTGCGGCTCGCGCACGGCCACATGACCAACTAAGCGCTCGCGAGAGACTCTGCACACTATGTGTATATTTACAGCCGCCGCCGCCGCCGCGCGCCGCGTAAATCAAAAACCTAATTATACTCTTTCATCATAGTCTTTTAATATCAACGCACGCCGTAAAATTGTCATCCGTGAAAAAAAAAAAAAAAAAAAAACGCAAACGAGAAGCTCGATGTGTGTAAACAGCCCCCAGACACCGTGTGTATATGATCGTCAATCGAGCTATGCCTATTATATATATACCTCCTTAACGATTGCCGACGCGTTCCATGAAACGAGTCAATAAAAATTTTGTACAACCTATAGACATATATATATATATATCTTACCAACGCCTCATCCATAAAAGTACAAACCGAGTACTTTATACCGTCACTTTTGTTTTCCTTCTCTGTCGTCCGCAATACAAAGACGATCGTTCTATCTGTGCCCGTTGTAACGATTTTCCTTGGCGCAATTGAAGCGGCGCGTGTAACGCGTGCAAACCGCGTGACCCTTTCCCACACGAGGAAGCAGGAAGCGCAGTTGAGAGCCGCTGCCCCAAGAGAAAGTGCCTCGCGACCGACATATTTTGCGTTCGCTTCGATGCGAACGCCTCTCCTGCGCATGTGTGCGCGAGTGCGTGTGCACGCGAGTGAACGCACACGATTTTGAGGACGCACTCGCGAGCTGCTCTCTGCGCTGCTGTGGAAATAGAGATGAAACGCGCGCACGCGAGAATCGCTTGGGACGAGAGAGAGAGAGAGAGAGAGGATGTGTCGTTTGCATACTGATTTTCGAGATGCTCCGAAGGTGGAGATCTCGTGCTCTATTTTTGGCCGAAACTCGAGAAAATGGGTGTACTTGGACTTATCTTTTATTTATTTTTCCGGATGGATTTGTCGAGCTGGAGTGGTATTTCATCAAAATACAAGGCATATCTTAAACGCATTTTTTTTATTTTATTTTTTTTTTAAATAACAACGTATAAAATACAAATATTTTTTTAAAAGAACACTTTCTATTTTTGTATTTAATATCAAGAATCACGTAAATTGTAAAAGCTATTGGAATTTGGAAAACTCGGGCATATATTGCAACAGCCGCTTAAAAATTGTTCACAATACAGGTAATAATAGAACATTCGCTGACGGCAGGAAACTCAAATTGGATAAGAAAGCTACTCACTTACTCAACCTTACTATCTATAGAATGCTAATAACTGTTTCAGCGTCGCGAAGAAAGTACAACTTTATGCAAGTTGCATCGTGAAAAATTATGACCTTTTCCTTAAGGCTATTTTATCATTATGGCCATTTCCATATCAGCCAGGCGATAATTACGGGGCTATTGAGACGCACAGCGACTGACTAGTGTAAACTAAGCGAATATTTGCTTGAACTTCGTCGTTTATAAATATAGAAGAAGTACAACTAGCAACATTTGTGATTTTTGTGATAGAAAATGCTTTTCAGTTCTCATCTTGTTCTAATACTTATAAGATCTTATTATTTTCGAGATAATGAAAAATAACGTTAATTATCGTTCTAGTTTATCATTAAATTCAGTTGTAAACGATGAGGCTGCATCCAATCCAATCATCTCATTAAGCTCCTTCCACCTCATAAATTCCCCGCAAATAAGCTTGTCCACAAGGGATTATTACTCCACCGCAAGCACACACCGTATCCTCCCCCCTCCCCTCCACACACACACACACACACACACATTCGAAGATGTCGAGCGTCAAATTGTCGCTATTTTTTTCCCTTTCGGTTCTCTCTCTCTGTCTCTCTCTATCTCTCCCTCATTTCAAGCGTCATATGGGGCGCCGGGCAATTAGTCGGGCGCATGCAACAGCAGCAGCAGCAGCAGCAGCGGCAACTGCGGCACACACGCTCCGGTAAACGTGATCAAAGGGCCAACACACGGGTATTACACCAGCGTCATTCTTATTTCACGCCGGTGAGCGGCGCTTGTAACGCACGAATATAGGTCAGAGGCAGCGGTTCTTTCCTGAATAGCGAAACAACCTGTTAATGAGGGGCTCCTTGGGATTTTCCTTGTTCGCCTATACTTATAACTAGCAGCCCTTTCTTTCTTTCTATTCTCTTTCTGCATATTCCGCTTGGCAAATGTGGATTTTCAAGGCGGATAGCTTTTTTTTCTTTTTTTTTTTGGCACTTGATGATGGTACCGTTATCTATATACTCAAATGATCAATTATCGACCGTGCACGTAGATAGCATTTTAGAAATTTTGTCCCCTTATCTTCGACTGACAAAAATATAATATAAAATTGTTTCGCATCTCGAAGATTAAAGCAAATCGATAAAAGATATATATGCAATCTTTTAGAAATTCCAAAAAAAAAAAGTGCCAAGTATTCCAGTTGCACATTTCAGTTGTAGCTTGAAAATGCATTGCGATGCAGCAGTTAAAAGTAAGGACTGTTTCATTTGAATTAATTTCCGCTCAATGTGAATTACGAGACTCCGGCGGGTAATCTGCAAACTTGCACCGCGTCAACTTTCTTCGCAAAATCTGCGCTCGTTCGCCGATTACGATTCCACCTCCGACAGAGACTTTCTTAAGTAGAGAGAGAGACAGATTTTTCACTCAGTCACTGCGAGTAGAAGTCGTAAGAGTACACGGTTGACTCGAAGCTCGCGCGCTCGACTTGTAAAAAAGACCCAATAGCTTCAAAAGAATAATATACGCACGAGTAAAATTGTGCGCGCACCTAATGTTTAAGAAGCGCGTGTCTATACACACAAAGAAAAGCGATGGATAAAGCAGTACTCGCACACAAACACACACTGACACACACACGCATGAGTCACTTTCGCCGCTGCCGTCGTGAGCCGCACGAATGCGGTTTCCGTGCTGCAGCAGCGGTGCCTCTCTCGCGACTCTCTCGCGCGCGCGAAAATATACGTGACTCGCATACGAGGTCACACGCACACGCGCGCGCTACATACATGTGGATGATAGCCGAGGCATTAGAAAAACAATTGTCGCCGGCCGCAACGCCAAATGGGACGTGCGAGAAAATAAGAGGTGTTCCGCGCCGTTGCAGCTCTCCGCAGCCGCTCGATAGGTTTGAATTTTCGCGCCCGCGCGGTTTACGAGGCGTCTCTCTCGTGCCGCGCCGGCTATACGGTCAGTTTGAGATAATTAATCGGTGGATTTTCAGGGGCTCGCGCGCGCGGTATATATTAATCGATCGACGCGTGACCTTCGCTGCGGCGTGAAAACGGCTGCGACTATAGTGTTTGCTTTCGTTTGTTTGTTTGTTTCGACTCGCGAGCCGCGTGTCTTTTGTTGGCGCTTCTGGCGAGACAATAAGGATGAAAGTGTCGGGTGAATAGTTTAATTTAATTAATTTGTCGCGTCAATTTGAGATATAGCTAATCTTAATTTATTTCACGCGTACTTTTGCTTTAAATTTCTAGAGAGATTAGGAAAGTTTTCGACGTGTGGATAAATAGGCGAAGTTATAATTGATGATATATGTTTAAAATACTTTTGGAGACAAACGCTTGCACAGAGTCATGGAAAATGTCCGCGCATCAAAGTACATCGAGGCCGCAGAGCCCTTGTAAAAATTCAGCGTCAACCGAGACACTTTTCCTTTTCCCACAGTCCTCGAAAAACTGAAAATTTCCCATCGTGTCGACTGTAGCAGCGGTGGCTGCTGCCTGGCACCCACGGCGTAATGCTCCGTATGCATATATAAATCACCGCGTTTCCCAACGGATTCTCGCGCCATCGTGAGCCATCGTGAGCCGTGTATAGTCGGGACCCGCGCGGACGAGGCAGTGAAAAATTCAAGATCGTGCATCTCGAAAAATCGTGCATCCCGACGCTACATCTCCGCTCTCTCGCTCGCCAAAGAGAAAGCTTATACACATCTATTCGCGCGCTCCTTCGGGCTTCTATTCTAATAAAATCAGGGTTGACGCTATGCCGATACAATATAGGTACACAAATACCGAGACAGGAGCGAGTACGTCGAGCTAAAAGGTGTATTGGATGCCTGAAAATCTCTGACCCGAGCCCTCCTACGACTGCCATTTTCGCAAGTGCAAGGTGCTGGATATGTGTATATGTATAGAGCGTTCGTTTCGAGCCTCGGGCGCAAGCGAAAGTTCCTTACGTCATTTGCTCGGGCGACTTCATATATACATATATATATATATATATATATATGTGTGTGTGTGTGTGTGCATGTGTGTGTATGGTCTCGCGTACCGCGTGGATTCTCCGCTTGTCCGTGGCGTCTCGTTTTCGTTTTTACGCTTCTTACTGTTTTTATTTATGTTTCTTTCACTGTCGCTTGCGCTTTCTTGTACCGGGGCATAATTCATTCAGCTTCGTGGATGAGGGAGGCGAGGGATTACGTAAAGAATTGGAGAACGATTGCTCTTAGAGCTGAAGTATCGAGATCGTGCGATGCTGGTTATTATTTCGATCGTTATCTGAAAATTAATATTTCAACACTATTGAACAATTCTTGCAGAGTTAAAGTTTCACTTGATTCACGTAGGTAAAAATTCAATTTTAACGTTTTTTAAAATATTTTTTAACAATTGCTTACAATCAATTCTGACTTCTACTTTTTGATCGAGTTAAATTAACTTTATTTAGGTTGATAATAATAATCAAAGAAATTTAGAGTCAACAAAATTTTTGAATTTATTTTAAAATTATAATCCCAAGTTATTTTAAGTAATCGATCAAATAACAATATGTTACATCCATATTCGTAAAGATTCGTCCAAGAGAATTAAACACTTAACGCACGAACTTGCGCACGTAGGCGTCTATATAAACCGCAGCACTTACCCGAGCTATTTTCATTAACCCATTTCTCTGTTTTTCTCCTTCTCTCTCTCTCTTTGCACTTCTTGCACTAGCCTCTCGTGGCTTAAGAAAAGCCATAAGCACATTTTCACGCGGACGCCGCGCCCTGCACACCCCGCGCTCGTTTCGCATGTGCCATTTCGTTGATGCACGCGATTATATACGCGGCGCGGCGTCGCAGCCGTTCAAAGTGTCTCTCCCAAGCGCATCGATTCTTTTTTTAACGACGAATACACTGTAGTATAATCGCTCCAGATTTCATCGCTACATTATTTACAGTCGCGCACCCAACAGCGGCGCGTCGGTGCACCGGTTTATAAGGGACTTTAAGCCGCGCTGCAGCTTGACGTTTGAATTAATGATGCGTATTTTTACGACGAGGCGTTGTTAACGGCTGATCCGAATGGGTTTTGTTCTCTTTGTGTCAGTTGCTGGATTTCCCAGATCGACTAGTTCGATATAGGTCCGTTGGATGTCGATGTGGATTCTCGATTTTTGGAATGGAACTGCTGGTCGTCCTGTGACTTGGATTGAAATGTTTATCGGAAAGCATGGCTAGTTTCGACATACCAACAACGAAAGAAATTTTGTTTTGTTTGAAAAAGCAGTTACGTTATGTAATAATTTATTTGTTCGATGAAACACTGTATTGCATTGTATTGTGGAAAACCCATTTTTCGGGCAAGAAAATTCTTTCGTTAATTTGAAAATAGCATCGACAAATGGATAAAATTTTCGACTAATGAAGACAAATACCATAGATTTTTTTTACAAAGTTGTTCAAATTGCTTTCTAAAATTCTTTGAAAAACCATTTTTTAAATTTTCGACATTGTTCTTGACATAAAAAAAATAGTCAAGTATTTAAAAAATATTTTACAAAAAGAGATGGAAAGAACATAGAAAGTTTGACTGTGATTTAGATCCGCATTACGTACAATAACAATTTATCTTGCGAGCAAGTTTTACAATACAATTGATCCAATTTCCAAATCCGCGCTCAGCTTTGGATTAGAATAAACTGAAATTAACTACTCGAGCTCTGTTAACTCGGAGTACACGATAAGGCGTTCGTGCACAGAATCAATACTCGGAAAATACTGGTGAAGCATCGGGACGATGTTATTCCTAAATTCGGGGTCAAAGAAATGACGTGAGAAAAAAGTACATCTGCCGCGAGCCCTCCACACACACAGATATACATATACACCACGTATACATGTATATCGCAAGTAAATCGTCGCTGGCGCTCCGTAGGAGCCTCGGAGCGGAAGCGATAACCGGTGCAATGGTCGAAACCGAAGTGGGTCTCGATAAGGAGTCTGACCTCGAACGTCAGTTAGAGGCGTTCGAGTTTATCCGTGAACTGGGATAAACCGCAGTCTCGTTAGAAATTCTATAGCTGCGCGACTTCTTTTCTCTTCGAACCGCGCGACTTATCAACTGTCTATCGAGCTCGCGAGTCTTATCACATGCCCGATACTTATCAGTATTGGAGAGACCCTTTTTTTCGTGAAAGAACGTGACAATATCTTACATTCTGGTTATTTGTGTATCTGGAACTTGAATAAAGTCAAAAATGATCATAGTCTGATCCTATTCCACGTCTTTCAAATCCAGTACATCGAAAATGAAGGTAGTGGACAGTACGGTGTGTTTCCGGGACAAAGTCAAAACTCATTTTAGCTGGATATTAGATTTGAATAAAACAAAAAAATAAATGAAAACTCCGTATGCGCGGACAATGTGCCAGTTTCCATCGTCCCGACCTATTCCCAAAAGCTATTGGAATTCCCAAAAGCAGAGTGATTTGGATTGCAAGCGCGAACCAATTCTACGGCGCGTCATCGCGAGCTGCGTCATGGCGAACTTCATCCCCCCCCCCACGCGAGTCCCAATATCCTTGCATTAACTAACTTTCTATTTCTGCATACATAACGAGTTTCATGGTAATTCGTGGAAAAGAAAAAAAAGCAAATCCATCCAGCTTACAAAATAGCTTTCCCTGCACATCGAGATAAGCGGAAACACAGCTCCGCTGCTGGACATTATGAATCAGGCTTTAAACGTGGCAGAGTAGCCTACACCAGCCAGCGACGCCGATGCCGTCGTTGTCGTCGTCGTCGTCGTGGTAGTCGTGTTGCAATGGCCCAGAAGCGGTAGCTAGGCGAAGGGTCAAAAACACCGAGTGGCATGGTTTCTAGGCCACGCCGCTGCTATCTATAAACCCCTGCTGCTGCTGCTGCTGCTGCTGCTGCTGCTGCTGCTGCACACATTAGCGCCCGCCTGCCTCTCTTCCTCCCGCGCACCTCTCCCCTCTCCCTCTCTCTTCCCTCCTGCACCTAGCCTTCTCTCTCTCTCTCTCTCTCTCTCTGTGTATGCGTGTGTGTGCGTTTGCCCCAGACGTCGCCACCTACCTATTCGCGTCGTCGTCGCTGCACGCGCACACACACACACACACACACACACATCGCGAGCTTAGTACTGCTTTTTCCCCAGCAAGCACTTGCGCGTGTCCAAGTGTACGTGCACTCAGACTTGTGTTGCGCAACTCGTGTTATTATATATATATATACACATATATGTGCGTGTGTGTGTGTGTGTGTGTGTTTGCACGCGCTCTCTCGCTCTCTCTCTCCCTCGCTTATATAGATTACTCTATATAGTTAGCGCGACTGCAGAGGCTATAATCGTGCCTCGCCAACGACTAATACGCTACGCCGTGTGTTGCTCAGCTCGAATTAGTATACGTAAATGTAAATTTTCAATTTCTCTCTACATATGTATGTGTGTGTGTGTGTGTAGACTGGAGGAGGTTAACTAGCGATGGAGGTGGAACTGCAGAGTGGGAGAAGTCAGTTAGTATATATATATATGTACGCTTTGGACTTTAAATAGAGAGAGAGAGAGGGGAGCTTTGATATTTCCGTTTCCGCGAAGCACGAGGATAGAGGAGAAAGGGAATGTTGTGCGTCGCGCATTGGCCGGGGGGGTACGAGGTGAGAGCAGTGGATGATGGTTGGGTGACCTAGAAGGCCGATGGATCATGACCACAGTTCACAGTTTTTTGACATTCGCTCGTGGACGGATCGATGCAGCGCCGGCGCAGCCAGATTTCTGTATATACATATATATATATACGTATATATTCATATTATTATACGACGAAGGGGTAGCGCTTCTTGGCAGGGAGTGAAGCTGTGTACGCGGTTAGCTTATCAGTTGACCTGCATTATTCGCATTGTTGTTAATCCCTTATTTTTCTTCAAATTCATTGCTTATGTTGTTGACCTGATACTGATAATGGGTAACATCGATTACGACGCGTGTCAAAAAAACATTTCAAATTTTGCAGGAAAAATTTGCTAATCCAAAGCTCTACAGTTCATTAGAGTTGTATCCCCCGAATTATCCAACTAATCATCGATTCAAATTTGATTTTCCACTCTCGGCGAGGGCGTCAATGTACCTCGAGCCGCATTACATAATGATCCGTTCGTTTCGCAACGGCAGCGGCGGCAGCACTCAAAACCATCTATAAGGCATTCGCGAGCTACTCGACACACGCGCACACACTTACACACACTCACAGCGATCCAGCCGCAGTCACAGACACAATCTCACAGGCTGCGCACACGCACAGCTCCATAACATCACGGAACGGAGAAAGTGGCAAAGTGGTTCGAGGTAAGCCATATGCCGGTGTGTATATATATATATATATATGTGCGAGACCTGTTCCAACGGAGAGTGAGAGGATTCATGAAGTGGATATACCAGTTGATCAGCGACCGACCGCGTATCGAACCTCTCTCGATATATCGATGTATACGTGCTGCTGTATAGATCGACGTTGTATACGCGAGAACGTCTCGACGCTTATAATACATTTTCCTTCTGTGCACTTGGTCGTCCTCGTTATTGTCGTAGCCTGAGATTCGACTTCAATAGCGCGTATATATATCGCTTCCCCCTACATGTCTATATTTGTGGCCAATGGTTTGTTGGCGCTCGTTGCAGATATATATATATATATATATCGGATCGCTCTCTGTGTCCGCGAATCCAGATTACTCTCGAAAACACTCGAAACGCAGAGTTGAAGATCGATGGTCCACTGCGGAGAGATAATTAACATATTAAGGAACTCGAGCGTTCGCTCGCTGGATTTTCGCACATCCGTCTGGTTCGCTGCGGCAGATATATCTGTGTATGTGTGCATGTGTCTATATAACCGTTGACTGCGCTCAGAGAGCCACAGCACTCGCACAGCAGCAGCAGCGCCGGCACTTGGCTGAAAAGCGCCGCGAGTTCCAGGCACTTTCACTGCCTCGGCGCGTCGACGTCTTTGCCGCTCGCGCGCGGACAAAAGCGAAAGAGAGAGAAAGAGAGAGAGAGAGAGAGACTTCCTGAACATGCGGCGGAGCGGCAATTTCACGATTGACTTGAGAAAACGGGAAGATACGCGGCCCCGGAGATTCCATTATGCTCGCCTCGTACGCGCACACACACAGGCACACACAAGTTCTACGAGAGCGAGAGTTCGTAGACCTTTAGAATCTCAGACGAGGATTGCTGTACACACGAGGATATGTAACTTTTACCCGCTTGACCTCGGACGATAAGCAAGGCTAATTAATTGCGCGACTCGGTGCGCGGAGAGGTGGAAAAAAGTTGAGGCAGCTCGTAGTGGTTGAACTGTTGCTGTCGCGCTGCTGCAGCTGTGCTGCTTATGTAATATTGAGCGGCGAGTGTTGCGCGGGTGTTGGGCATGCATTATACGGACGCGGGAGGACAGAATTTTCCTCGTCTTGGCAGATCCTTTTTTTTTTGTGCGCGCGGTTGTGGCTCGTTGCGCTTCTCTCTCTCTGGTTGGCGCATTTGTTTTTAAGTGTTTTTGTGCAATTTCGAGGTTAGTTTTAGCGTTCTGGGTCGTTAATGCGCGCGACTGGGGAAATTATGTGAAATACGACTGGAGGAGCGTGGAACGATCTGGATCGTACGTTTACTATCGCGTAATTCACTCGACGGACGCGTTTTCGAGTGATTTTCGGGTATTTTCACATATTAAAGAACAATCCTTACGCACTTGTCAAACTATCGGGAATAATAGATATATCTGGCGAGATGTATTTAAATGATAGAAAAGTATGTCACAGTTCAACGATTGCTTTCACAGCTCGTCAATTTATATTACGATTTCTTGCTGGCAAAAAGTTAACCAGTGACGTAGATTCGACGGGAACAGGTCGAAGCGCGAAACGCAAAAAGAAACGAACACGGCGCTTTGCACAAGCATTGAATTTGCCAAAAAAGGAGTTCCAGGAACTGCTCGGCAAGTCCTTTGGAGAGCTCAGGATCGAGTGTACCCCGAAAAAGGCATTTGCATGATGCTCCATAACGGACTGGATTTTCACTGACGTCATTGCGACGTCGATATATACCGGGAAGCCTAAGTCCGCGTATATGTATATATACGCGCCGATACACCTTCCAAGACACTCGCGTATGGCGCCGGTAACGGGTCATTTTCTGTTTTGCGCGCGTTGCACAACTTCCTCGCTAATTATCCGCGCGCGCGCGCGCGCTTCTTGTCGTCAATAACGCGTCTTTTCTCCCCCTGCCGCGGCTTTATTTAATAGCTGAGCTCTCAACGCTACTTTTCCACTCTTACATATACCATTTTAGCCCGTCCCCTTTCCTTTAATCAAATATAGGAAGTGACTTTATCCCCTTTTAATTAAGGGGATTATGCAATGCAAAAACTTCTGTCTCGATAACGAACCTGCGACGAGAGTGCGCCTTTCTATTTTTGACCTGTAGCTGGAGATCGGCGAGGCTAGCGATAAAAAATTACTTTATAGGGTTGGATTAGAACGGTGTTATTTGCAGGACCGAACGATGAGAGTGTGAATTCACTAATTTTTCATTTTGAAAATTGAAGATGACGAAAGTATGGATTCGTCAACGCTGACCCGCAAGAATTCAATAATTCATCGCCGCAAAAAGCAATTGATCAGATTTGAAAAATCATCCCTTCGAGGTGGCCTGGGCCGCGGTGGTGATCGAGCCGCTGCAAAGTCGCGCGCACGACTCGCTTGCCGAGCCGCGAGACTTGCTCGCCCAATTATATAGGCTAGATCTCTCTAACCTCTCACTCTCTCTCTCTCTCTCTCTCTCTCCTTCTCTTTCTGCGGTCGTTGTATTTTCGGCCAAACGTTCCTATAATAGAAAGGCCATACCGTTGCGGCGCAAGCCCGTGAAGCGCATGAAGGATGGGACGCGCGGCGCACAGGCACGCGAATTAAAAAAAGCCGCGGCTGGAATGGCGATTCGAGGTTGACTTCTCTCTCTCTCTCTCTCTCTCTCTCTCAGCTCTGGCGTATAGGCCATTTCCTCGTGCA
Source organism: Megastigmus dorsalis (assembly GCA_900490025.1). Taxonomy (NCBI): domain Eukaryota; kingdom Metazoa; phylum Arthropoda; class Insecta; order Hymenoptera; family Megastigmidae; genus Megastigmus; species Megastigmus dorsalis. The sequence continues at coordinate 22,122 of UELU01147774.1, forward strand.
TAACCTAATTAGAGTGATTATTTAACGACGCGCACGCAGCTCTTTTTTCGTTCGCTGCCTTTTTGTTCTCCCACTGTTTCGAGACTCGATACGTGGGGTAGAGCTTCTATCGTGGCTTTTCCTGCACCAGTATTTATCGGTGATTCTCGATGAAACGATACATTTATTTTTAGCCCCGAGTAACAGAAAGGATCGCATAGATATCGTCGGAGCCCAAAGATTAAACGTGCGAGATTTCGATGTTCCGCGATTCTCTCCACCTCTATTAATTATACGCATCGAAAAAGAAGAGGAGAAGAGCGGGGAGAGGAGGGGGAGACGTACCGAGAGTGTCGGTCGGTAATAGTCCCCAGAAAGCCAACAGTAAATAGCATCATCGTAAAGCTTAACGAGCAGCGCACTCGGTCCACCGGTATGGCTGGTATCACTTTACATCGAGCGTATAGCGCTAAGCACCCCGCCGAGAAATTCAAGTTTCGCGCGCCCACAAACCAAGAGGCTCGCACACCATACAGGCCTATCAAAAGGACTACAGGAACAACGAGAACGACCTATAATTACTTTACGTAGCGAGAAGCGAGCCTAGGCCGCGCGACCGCCTGATGCGTGCGCGCGGGGACGTATACATAAAACGAAGCGAAAAGAAAAGAGCGAAGAAGCACGTGCGAAATGCGTCTGGCCGGATCCGGGGTGTGACTACTTGCACCGCTGCTGCTTTTCTCGACTTGCGCCGCGCACACAGAGAGAGAGAGAGAGAGAGAGAGAGAGAGAAAGACGGAATGGGAGAGGGAGAGCAGAGTTCACTGGCGGTCGTCGTGACCGAAAAACTTTGGCAATAAACTTACGCACGCCTGGCGGTGTAAGAGCTGCGAGCGCCAGAGAGAGAGAGAGAGCATAGTTTCACCAGGTTGCGTAACCGCGCCTATATACTAGACGCTTTCGGCCGGAGCGCGCTCGACTTTAACCGTGTGTCCGTGTGTATAATGTATAGCGCATGTGTGTGTGTGCTGCAGCGGTACAGCGAGGCGAGTCAATGGCACGCGGCGGAATACAAGATACTCGATAATCGCTTGGCCCACTTGTTTGGATATGTGCATTGCTTACGCGAAGGTCAAGAGACTTGGTCGCTGTTATTAAGCATGCCGGGGGAGATGGTCCGATGTTTCGTGAGTCGATATCCAATTCGTTTGATTTGTCGGATATGCGAAGATTGTTTACGGGAGAGAGAGAGAAAGAGAGTTGAGAACCGTCTAGCATATTGGTGTCTACAAGAAATAACCAGACATATGTCTTGTTTATGCAATAAAGCTTTTTATTCCGAGGAGCAGCCAAAGCACATCGATGTCTTACATAGTATTGCACAGTGTATATGTATATAAGCAGCGAATCGCGTAAACAGAAACACACTTCGGCAAAGGACTCGGTATACTCGCGGCGGATCTGTACACCCGCAGCCTCGGGAAATCAAAGGGAGAGACGCATATTCGAGAAACGCGCAATTTGACCGAGTTATCGATATAAGGACGCATAAAATATTATACGTAGTGCACGCAGAGGTATGTATACGAAATCGCGCAGAAAGCGATAACTCAATTGAGGAACCCCCTGTGGTGCGGCTGACAAGCATAGACCGAGCGACCTATTTATACGCTAAATCGACGCACCGAGGAACGCACAGCATATATACACACTGCACAGGTAAAGCAAATAAATCGACGCAAAGGATATACGAGTATAGGTTTGGGCGGAATGAGCTTGGACATATCGCGATGGATGTATTCTCATTGCTGGTTATATGTCGCCGCGGATGACGCGCGCAGGCTTTTTAACGGCTTAATCGAAAGCGCAAGTGGATCTTTATTGCGATGCGCGTGTATTACCGGGCAATCGCTATTAACGCCGCGGAATGAAAATGCGCACTGTGGGACAAACAACGCTGATTCGCGATGCGCGCGGGATTTTCATTACCGATGGAGGATCGGACGGCTACATTGGACTGCGTTCGGACGTGAAATTGAGAGAATCCAGGGGTTGGGTACATACGATGAGGCCTTGTCGGTAATTGTGCGTCTTTAAGTATCTTTATCTAACTTGAGATCTATATACATTTGTCGAGTGCAAAAGGATGTTAATGTGGAATTGGAAAAATAGAAAAAGGGAAGATCGATACACAGCAGGAACAGCAGCATCAGCAGCAGCTCGCTCAAAGCGATTCCCGAGCATTCCTCGCGCGGTGTGCAGCAAGAGACAGGTAGTCGATAGTTTCTCTCCGGCTTGCGCAACTAATAGCGAACGCCGCACGCGGCCGCGTACTGCCAACAGCTCTCGCGCGCGACTCTTATGCATATATATACGCGCGTCCGCTGTTGCCGCTGTTGCTGCTGCTGCTGCTGCTGCAAAAAATTGAAAATGAAAGAAAAACTTGCACCGAGCGAGCGATTTAATTCCTATAGCGGACGATCCGAGTTTGCGCGCCTCCGTCTCGGCTTTTCTAAACCGATTACCCAACTTCCTCTCTATTTCTCTAGCTTGTATATGTAGCTCTTATGGGAAATTGATACGCCAGCATTCGTTGTCTCTGTATAGAATATTATTATGACGCTAATTAAGATTCGACTGGGCGAATCAATGGTTAATTTGTAGATACGGTGCGGCGAAGGTACAAGGATTTGAAATTTTTTGTGGCTGCGCGCAGGTTCATGTGTATACTCACGTGCGGCCTGCGCTAGTGGTTGCATCTACATTATACTATGCGTGCAGTCGATGTGTGTGTGTGTCACATGAGCCAACTTACCTGGAATCAGAAAATTTTTATTACGGTTAGTGCACGGATGTATCAATAAAATATGTATAGGAGAAAAATGTTTTATAGGGTATTGTTATGGCCGATTGATTTATTTCACGCATTAATATTGTCAGGATACGAGGAATACAAAGCTATACGCTAATGCGTGCGATGTATACTTGACATGAAAGAAATATATAGTTTATAACGATGACCTTAAACTTATAAGGTATAACAGATAAAATGAAAGGATTGATTTTATAATATCCATTAAAAATGCGCGGCACGAATATTTTCTTTTTCAAAATCACGCAGACGTAAATGTACGAACCTTCTGCTGAAAGTACATAGATAATAAAGAAAAAAAAAACGCAAAAAAGCCCGTTCGAGATTTATGTAACGAAAGTTGCATAATTCAAATTAATATGTCGTTCGTATCGTTTCATCAGCGGCGCAAAGTTCATTGCTCCACTAGCGGCTCTCCCGAGGCACGAGCAGCAGCGCGAAAAAAGAAAACGTATATAATCCAGTAGAAATAGGCGGTCACGCCAGCAACAGCCACGGCGAGCCGACACATCAATACACGGATGGAGTTGAGAGCCACTGACGTGCCGTGTGTCGGCGTAACCAACGCTCGCTTGGCTATTGGCCGACTCCTCTGTGTATGCACGTGTGTGTGTGTGTGTGTGTGTGTGTTGTGTATATATAGATGGTAGTGTCGTGTGCTGCACGAGCTGTGTTCTCGGGTTCGAGTTTGCCACGGCAAAGGCGGCTAAGCGGAGTTATGGCGTTGCGCAAAGGTTCGAAAAGTTCATGATACAAAGTCACATTACGAAAAAGCCCCACGACGACTACGACGACGACGACGATGACGGTATAGACGAGCGTCTCCTTCCCGTATTATGTCCCGAGCGCTTTATCGTAATGCGACGATCTTATCTATTTGGGTCTGCCTTAAATGCGAAGCCTACTGTCGTGACGTTGGGCAATTTGAGAATTGTCGCGGCGTAAAGATTTTTTTTTCCTTCTTTTTCCTTTTTGTTTTTCCTGCTTTTAGCGGAGCTTTGGATTTTTATTGCGGCCTGTGGGTCTGTGAATGTGCGGTTATGCCTGTTCGCGATATTTCCTGTTGCGCGTGGAGAAAGTCCAGTTTTACATTTTAATTATAACGAGGGAAAAGCTCTTTCGTACCTTTGATTTTTACTTCTTTAACTACTGATACTTTTAATTAATTGTAATTATTTAAATGTCCTGTTTCACTGGTTGGCGGGATTAAAAACTTGAATAATATTGTTTAATCTATTGATATATTTTCAAGTAAACCTTGATATTTATGTAATCACATGTTTCTAGATCGATTGATATACAACGACTCGATATCAAAGGAACTTGCCCTGCTTTATAGCATTTTATTTAAACGTTCCTATATTCATGTCTTTTGTGTAGCGTATAACGAGCTCATAACAAGAACAGTATATTCTTCCACTTTTAGATAATATTATACTTTTGGACGTATGACTAACCACTATTTTCCGTCATCATATCGTGTGACGCTCGGAGTAATGCAGTTTTATGTTTTTTGGCAAGAGTTTTCGTGCCCCAGTTGTCGCGCAGAAAAGTTAGCTTTATCGACTTTCCGAAACGATACCTCCGCCAAATTGCCTGCGCTTCGAATGCAACTTTTTTAAGGACTTCATTCTTATTCAATCCGTTTATTGACATAAAACTCAAACTCCCGATTTTCACGTTTTTTTTTATATTTACTCCCCTTTTTCCTCTCCACGCTTTCAAATGCATCTACTATGTCGGGCGAAAAAATCTATTATACAAAACGCGATCGACCTTACAGTAATGATACATTGAGTCATAAAGATATATCGTAGCTTCGTCGAAGCAGTTATTAGCAGCGAAACTTTACGCGACAATATAGCTCGTGATTCCACAGGAGCGCAAACCACTAAATCCTAGAAACAATGCAATAATTCTCCCTTTGATCAGAAAACAATGTACGCGGATGACTGTACAACTGTAAAACCGAATGACACACGCTCGCGTCGTTATTTTGCGCAATAAAGAAAAAAAGAGAGAGAGAGAGAGAAGCAGTCGAAGTGTAAAACAAGCTCAAGTGCGCCCCGAAGGAACGACGAAATTGTCAACAATGGCAATATCTGAATTTCCCTATATAACGCAAAGTCGTCGTCGTACCATCGAAATGAATAAAGAAATGGCTCAAGTCCTGCACGTGGTGGTGACCTCGTCGTCGACGATCCTCCCGACCTCGGCTTCTCGAACGGGACTAGGGGAAACTGCGCGTTTGCAGGCGAGGAAAAAAAAGCGAGTGAGAAAATGCACGAAGGTTCCTTTTTACGACTCGACCGACTTCCTAGGATCATTTTCCCCGCGTATGATATACATATATATATATATATAGTACACACACATCGCGGGGATCGATACTGAAGCGATTTTGTACTCAAAGCGCACCTTGACAAAGTCTTCCTTAGGACCGTGCGAGAGAGCGCGAAGCTTTCCTTTCTACGATTCTCTTTGAATTTTTGAGTTAAAAGGCATAACCCTGAATCTCTTCTTTTTTTCCCTCGATGCGCGAGAGTATAAGCAGAGGAAAATGGAACGGAGGGAATGTCGAGGTAGTAAAGGAACGATTCTCCCGGTTTTATCGACTTATTTAAGCGTGAGTTTGCAAAGGTTTGGGGAAGCTGCACTTGATCCTATCCAGTGCAGTTTCCTCGATTGCACAACACAGTTTTCTTGATGAGTCCTTTAACGTTGCGCGATTGATTGATTTGTTGTTCGTAAAGTGAACGAATATTATAATATCAAAAGCAGACGTGGAATTTATGATTCCGAGCTTGCGAGACTTATACGAAATCCACGTTGATGAATTTCGAGATTATTTATTTTACGGGTGCGCGACTAGAAAATAATAATTTGCGGACCTGTCCGGCCCAACTGATTTATATTTGACCGCATGCCATTTTCAAGAATACAAATTTCTAATTATACAGAAATTGTCTCGCAGTAAATAAACACAAAGCGTTGGGAAATTTTAGAATTGCTAATATCCTCGCAAAAAAGTCGAATCTTCGTTCTCGCGCTCGTGAACTCTTGGAATATTCCCGTAACAACCCGCGCTCGGCATATTCAGTAGCTCTCGCGCATAATTCGCCAATAATCAAAGAAGAAAACACGCTGATAACATCCGATCTGCACCCAATAATGGATTCATCGGAATGTAAACAGCGCCGCGGCCGAAGCAGCTAGTTGAAAAACTTTTTCCGACTACGCGCTGCAATTTCGCGTGCGCGAAGTCTATGGCCCAGGCCTACAACACAGAGCGGCCAGCGACTGTATTAAGCGTCGGTGCAGCAGCTGCAGCAGCAGCAGCAGAGGCGCGAGAGAGCGATTCACCTCGCGTGGCCTAAATAAACAACCGAGAATACATCGACCTGCCGCGAAGCCGAGCCTCGTGCAGCGCTTGGCTATTTCCCTCTTTCTATTTCTCCCGCGTGCGCCTCGCTTATATATCCGTCGACTCTCTCTCTCTCTCTCGCTCTCTCGCTCTCTCGCTTCTCTCTGTGGCCTCTAGCAGTTGCGTTTTCGTTATTATTACGTGGCGACACGCTCGCGTATACTTTTACGGCTTACCGGAGAACGGCATTTTGTTTTGTCTCTTAAGTGGCTCATGGTGGAGTTAGGTAATCAAGTGTCTTTTTGCGCTCGGCTGCGAGTTGGATGAATTGTGTCTATACATATATGTGTGTATATATATATATATTTATAATTATTTGTACACGATGACGATTATTATTGATACGATTGTTTATTGAATATTCAGTGTACTTGATTGAGTTTGTATTGCATTCATTATCGAGTCAAGTATTAATCTGTCGTCTCTTTTTCAGCACAAAATTATCTTGCATTTCGTAGGAATGGTCGCACTTTGCAATCTACAATGCGAGATATAATTGTGCGGAATTTTGACCTGAAGAAGGCGATGAACCATTCGTCGATTTAACCGATATAATAATATACAATTCAATACAATCCAATAATCTATACTTCATTAAACCAGAGATATTAATTGATTGTTTTAACTGTGGAATAAATCTTCGAAATATGAAAATAGATACCTAGATAGATTATTAATCAAATAAAACCGAATGGAAAAATACGACTATGAAAACTATTATTTAACTGATTGCAATTACAAAGTGATTCATTTCTAGGAAAGCTCAGGGGGTCGTCATTTTCGTTACTTTTGAATAGTAAATTGTACACGGAGAAAAATGATGTATCAATATTTAAGATGAATATACGAAAAATTACTATGTTGCGTACCAAAGCTGGGATATACTCATTTTACAGAGATTTTTCTTATGTTCATAACAAATATTACTATGGACATAGTAATTTTGTCTATAAATTTCTATAAAAATTGCTATGTTGAATAGTAATTTTTGTTATAAACATAAGAAAAATCTCTATAAAATGAGTATATCACAGCTTTGGTACGCAACATAGTAATTTTTCGTATATTCATCATAAATATTGCTACATCCTTTTTCTCCATGTATGCTTATATAAATACTAAAAACCACTCACTAACGGATATATTTACAATTATTACAATACGCGCACGCATGATTTCCATATAATCAAAACAACAAACGTACAGCTTATACCCGATTCGTTTGCTCGTAAAACAAAAACACTGCCTTCGGTGGGCAAAGTTCTGGTACAAGGCTAATAAGCCCAATAAGCCCAAATTAACAAAACTACCTAAAGAATAAAAAAAAAAATAACCATCATTTCCTCGATCATCCACACACATAACAAACAAGCACGATCTTTCGTTCCCTGGGCGTGTAACATCGCAGCGCCGGTTTTATCGCTCGGCGCGTCGCAATTTTTCCACCTAGTTTTTCGAGGTATCGAGGAGACTTTTTTGCCGGCCTACTTTGGCGTTATCGGCGCCGCGTCGAGCTCACGATACACGCGCGCACGCATACGCGTACACACAGCGGCTGCCGCAGTGTCGGAAAATCGCCTTCGACTTGGCTTATCTCGTTCGCTGCGTTCCCTCTCTCTATCTCTCCTGACTGCAACACTCTTTCAGTCTCTCTCTCTCTCTCTCTCTCTCCCACGTAAAGTATGCATGCTCCGCGCCCGGCGGCAGATATCCCGCGCTGAGCTCCGCGCGCGCTTGTCATTGAAAGCGCGTTCAAGATCTAGTGCAGCAGCCTGTGAGAGCGCGCGCCTGCGCGTATTTGTTTTCTCCGGCTGTGGAATTTTGCACCAGTCGCTGTATACTTCAACGATGGATCGTTGCGTCCCGGTCTTTTTTAGATGCGTTTTCTTTTTCCTTTTATCAAGCGCTTATCGCGCGAGTTTAATCGTTGTGGTTTGACCAAAACTGTTTTAAAGGCGAGGGAAAGTGTATATTTGGTATTTATTTGGATTTAATGAATAGATAGGATGATCGTGAGCTATTTCTTGTAAATTACTTTTATCCAATTTCCTTATTGTAAATACTGATTTTAATATTAATGACTGGTATAATTATATATTTGCACAATATTAATCGCAGAGCAATGTTTAATAATAACGGCGCGGCTCACGATTATACAACAACTCGGTTTTTTTTCCAAGCGAATGAAATTTTATACTTTCCTTATATTTGGTTCGGCTAAATTTAATTGCATAAAGGCTGATTCAATTTGACGCGGCGGATCGATCTCGCGCAGGAAAGTTTGAGATTGTAATCCAGTTCCCGCGGAAGCCTGAAAGGCAAACCGAAACTTTGTTGCTGCAGCACGCGGGAGTTTCATCGCTTAGCGTTAAGTAATAATTGCCACGCGAATTAGTCTCTTAAGCTGTACGATCTTGTTCCGATCGCTTTCCTTTTTAATATTCGACGGCAATTACGAATTTAATGCAGTCGACGCGATTTATTAGTTTCTGCATAAATACTCTTACAAACTTATTCCAGATATGTTTTTCTTTTAATTTGTTTTACGTTAAAACTTATATAGTAGTAGATATATGCCGAGTACCGTAAGACACTTCTGATGTCTGACTATTTACTGGATTATATATTTCAGGTTTTATTCTAAATCGCTTTAGAATATTATATAGATTAAATCGAGAGCTCAACGGTAATGAAGATAATGCGAAGGCTCCCGATAAATGCTTAACCAAACATCCAATCGAGGATATTCGATAGGATATCAATTCAAACAATAAACATTCTTCGTTTATTGCATTGGAAAACGAATGTGCCGTTGTAAAACATCGGCAACCAAGTTAAGCTTCCCATTGGCGAGTCCGTAAAAAACCACCACAACTCGCAAGATATAATAGGTCCACAACTCGACTTGCACAAAAAGATTTCAAAAGCATCATACGACGCAGCGGGACAAGAGGCGGTGCATGAGTTCGTCAGGTCGTCGGTGCCGCCGCTTATAAATATATTCAACGGTGTTTAACGACCAAGTTAATCGACGAGAGAGTCGGTCACGAACAAACGTACGGACCAGAGGAATCGGCGCCATGGGGGATTTACGAGCGCCGCAACATCCGCAGCTCGAGTCGACTCTCGTCTGGCAGAAAGCTACAAGCCGAGAGAGAGAGAGAGAGAGAGAGGGAGGGAATTGAATTGTATCAAAGATGCTAGACGCTTTAGAAATTAATATGTTCGCCGAGTGATCGACATCGCGAGAGATACCGAGAAGCGCCGAGACCCTGCGCTGACCTACTATTGTCACAATAAACACGTCTCGCGGATATGGCGCAACGATGCTTCAGCTGCACGAGCTTCTTTTTCTCGTCTCTATTATAAAGTGTCGTTATGGTGCACGATGTTTGAGATTATATGCGAAGGGCTTCGATATCGATGGTGGCTTTCGGTGAATCTATTGACATTGAAATTTGAATATGATATGGAGTTTTTTTTTTAAATATTGCAATTGCTGGAAGATGATTTCGTCAAAGAACTGCGTTCTGCCAATCATTTGTAAAATAATGGTAATTATATTTCGCGTTACTATACTTAGTATTGGTGAATATTCTATTTGACATGTAAATGATAATGTGTTATTTTCTACAGAGACTACAATTGTGGTTTACGATTGCACTCAGGCTGATAAGCATTTTACGACCTTGGAAAAAAATCAATGTTAATAAATATAACATTTATTATTTCTGAAGAGAATTGAAATTTAAGGTTCGATTTTACGGCTGCACTGTTGTTATTTTATTATTGACGTGAAAATAACAAACTAAAATTAATAACACTATATTATAGTAATTAATTATTTTATCAATAAATCAATTGTTAATTAGCAGTAATCTTCTCGAGCTAAAATACGTTTGTCAATTATTTTACAAGTAAATTTACGTATTTACGATTTGATCAAAAATATCAAATGCCCGGCCAAATTTATAATTTACAATTTTCACATTTCATACTCGAACACGACATCGCATTATTACACCGTTTTATTTCACCAATAATCCGAACAACGCATTCGAAATTACAGCTCGCAACGAAATATTGAAAAATGTCTGCGTGTCTCTCGGCAGCTTTGCCAGTATCATACAGTCGGTCGACTGCATCTCTGTGCAGCAGCAGAGAGCGAACGCGTCACGAGGCGAAACGCCACGGATGGGATGGACGGAGAAAAGCATGAAAAAGCCCGCAGAGAAAGAGAGAAGCACGTAACCAGCCAGTCGTGGATGTTTGCTCCTGCTATAGATGTGTGTGTGTGTGTGTGTGTGTGTGTGTGTGTGCGCAGCAGGCAGTGCAAACGCTATATATTCTCCATCTCTCGTTGGCTTTTTTTCCTCGTCCGCCTCTCCGCGTCTCGTCGTCGCCGCGACGATAGAGCGAGCGAGACGCGCGCGCGGATTCTCTTCAAGGATTTCAAATACTTCTTGACCCAGATCTTGGCGCATAAATGCCGCTCGCGCGCAAACCGACTCACGAGCTAGCCACGGGCGACAAACAATTGTTTAGTGATTATTATTGGCCAGGAAAATCGAGGTGGGAGGGAAAGAAGTGAGTCGAGCGAGATGAGGCGTGGATGTGATGCCTCGAGGAAATTTATGAAATTTGGAGAAATGTGGCTGGTGTTTGGGGGCGAATGTGATTTGGGAGGCGCTTTTAATGGACGTTTAATGGAGTTGAAATGAAGCCCTGATGGAGAGTCGGAATCTTCTCTTTATTACATTTCTCGAGCTGATGTTGCGTTGATGATTTTTGGACGTGAAAAAAGAATTGTAGGGAAATTTAAATTTATAGGGAAATTTTTAAATAGACGGAAAAATGTATAAATCATGTTAAATTATACTTGAAATTATTAGTATCGATAAACGCTGATAAATAGTGTATAGTGATCATTTTTAAATTTTCTAACCACAATATTTCGTACTTTTCATTGTTAGAAATTTACTACAAAATGATACGAATCAATTAAGCATATTTAAACTGTATTGATAATAAGCTAGTGTTTTAAAGTACCGGCAACTGATTACTTGAAATATAAATTCTTTTACAGAAATTGGTTTTGCAATAAGAGCAGTCTTAATAATTTTGCATTTGTTTCTATTTTCTGCTAAACAATGAGTGATTTTAGAGTAAGAGGGACGATTTTGCATTGTGTAGCTTGTCGATAAATGCGCGGCTTCAAGATTACGGCCGCGGTCAAATGCAAAATTTATGCGTTTAACCTTCTGTGATTTATTTTATACTCGTTTCTACGTGGAAACACGGACTTTACGCGATAATTATGATTGTAAAAAATTGTTATGAATATTTTTAGCTCCGATAATTATGATGTTTCCACTGGGAGGGAAAAAATACTAATGCCACACCGCAATACTTGCGGAATATTAAAACGCTCTTTTGACACTGTTTCCTCTGTACATTTATTAACTGGTTTGTTTATTTCTGTATCTATTCAGATATTTTAATTTTCCAACTATACATTTTAATACTTTTGTTACATTATTACCTGAATTTTACTCAAATAATGTATGCTATTAATTAAAAATTTTAATTTTAATTTATTACAAAAGTATAATACGACATGGAAAAAAAAGCTTTGGTTGTGGCAACGAAAGTAATTAGTTGGCCCGTATTTAGTTGTGAGGTCCAAAGACTTTGGTTACAGCATCCAAAGTATTAGTTATCACAACCAAAGTAATTTAGTTTCCACAACCAAAGTCATTAGTTGTCGTGGTTTGGTTGTGATGTCCAAAGCTTTGGTTGTAGCATCCATTCGAAAACGTTGTGAGAGCCAAATGGTCGTCACATAGCGAGATTGTCAAATATACTTTTGATCTCACAACCAAAGCTTTAGTTGACATTAACCAAAGTCCTCCTAACCATTGACTTTGGTTGTAACAACCAAAGCTTTGGAAGGCTGATATATGTTCATACACTTTGGTTGTGGTGGCCAAATCTTTGGATCTCACAACCGAAGTGTTTTTTCAATGTACGGTGGGGTTTCCTAATTGGTTAAATATAATTTTGTATGTAAATTAAAACAAATTGGCCCCTCGAAAATTACTTATTAGACTACAATATTAGAGAGGCATTTTCCACAATTTGCAAAAGTGTTCATGGAAACGCCGCGTAAATGATGGATCGAATATCGCAGAGAGATGCAGTACGTAATTTCCAGCTCGAGTTCCGCGTAAAAAAACCAAAGTTAAATCAAACTGGGTTAAAGATTTAAGAAATAAGAATTAAAGCAACGCGCAAGAGTTCAGCGGGAGGAAAACAAGTCTATAAGAATTTGTTGGCGAGAATGCTGAAAAGCGTGCCTTTGTCGGGTAATTCGCGAGTTTAAAGTTTGCGCCGCGATTTTCTGGATGTTAAAATATTACGTTCGACCCGTGTGTGTTTGTGAATGTGTATATATATATAGGTGGCAAGTAGAGCGTGCCGCACGCGATCGACCACGAAATAGGACTTCCTCGCCCTTACTCGACTTCTTCCTTTTGCTTGTGTGTATCCCCAATTGCAAAAACAACCCTATCAAAAATGTAAGCCAGAGTCTTGGAAAACAGTATACAATACTTTTTAATTACGAGGAATATTGCCGACATACTACAATCGGAAATAGATATCTAGGAACAGTTTATTGTTTATCAATCTATAAGGAAAACTGTTATTTTAGTAATATATAATAATAGTTTATTAGTAAGTCAGGGTGCCAAACAGATGTGAATAATTAGGAACAGTAGAGATCAACCGTAAATGTTTCACAAACTCGAAGATAAAGTGTTAGATTCAGCGCCGCATAAACGAAACAAATATTTTTTCATATTTACATTGATTCTCGTATCTTCAAAACGAGGAAAGAAAAATCTCATTAAGCCACGTAACTGAAGAGTTTATAGAAGAAGAGAGAGAGAGAGAGAGAGAGAACGCAAGCGAGACGAAAGAAGAAAAAAAACGAATGAAAGAAGGCAAAACAAAATACAGGAGCGTATCTCGCGCGACGATGAGGACGACGAAGACCGCAGAAAGTCTCGAGTCTGGAAGTCGTACTTAAAAAAGAGGAAAAAAAAAATGCACGTACAGTAGAAACGGACGGTCGAGTGGCAACGAACAGACGTGGACAGTTTTCGCGAACTTTGTGCAAAATTGACGCTGTTGTTTTGTTTGCCGAGCGATATTTTCTTTTTGCAATTAAGGCTTTTGATAAACTGACTGCTCTGTGCGTATAGTTATGAAAAAGTTTCGCGAATCATCACAGGGATAGAATGAAAAGTTGATTAAATGCCGTTGGCGAGCGAATTGAAAATGAATTCTAAAATGTCGTTTGAATATTGAAACGGAGACCGTAACGTAATTTACAAAGTTCCTGTTTAATACGTTACACTTTATATGCTTTATATTTGTGTTTTGATTAGATATCTTTTATTTAAATTACGCTATTCCTCTCACGGGTATATATCTGGGCTTTGATGTTATCTCTACTTTTTCTCTGTACGAACAAGTTAAACGAGCAGCGAAACATTTCCTAACCATAATTTTGCAAAAACATTTTAAAAAACCATTTAGTTTTCTTTTTCCACGTTACATTTCTCATACGGAAAAACCCATCAAGGATTCTCATTTGAACATTATTAATCGTGCCTTTAACGAGTCTAAATTATTATTCACCTGCAATACAAACAACAATTCCTCTAAGGAGTGGATTTCCAGAATATAATCAAACCCATCGTTATTTCAACCACCCAAAAAAGGGCACAACTCGAACCATCGCCTCTCTCCAATTTCCCGTCCAAACAAATAAGTTCGCGGAAGCTCCATCACAGAGAGAGAGAGAGAGAGGGAGAGAGGCAGCTTGCACCAACAGAAGTATCGAGCGTTCCACACACTCGCACACTCATACGCAGAGAGACGCGCGATGCGAATCGAAGAACGAAGCAAGCGAGCGAGCGTGCAGTATATAGCGAGTGGTCACGGACGAGAACATGCAGCAGCAGCAGCAGCAGTAGGGGGGGGGGAGAAGAACGAGAGTCGCGCGGCGGCTGCACCGAGTGCGCGAGCGAGCGAGTGAGAGAGAGGAGGGAGCGGCTCTAGCGCGCAGACCGAGAGCGAGCGAACAGCAGCAGCAGCAGCAGCAGCAGCGGCGGCACGAAGGTGGGGAGGGTCTAGGAGGGTTACGTGGCGTAGTATCGGTCATTACCTCCGAGCCGCGTAACTGGGTCAGTCGTCACACCGAGGGTGGGGGAGCAGCAGCAGAGAGAGAGAGAGGGGAACTGCGAGAGGGGAACTGCGAGAGAGCTGATGCGTCGATGAGGTTCAAATTCACGGTATATAGGATCGGTGGCGCGCGCGGCTAGAGCATTCGCCATTGACGCGAGGTCGCCGCGACGCCTCTCTCTCTCTCTCTCTCTCTCTCTCTCTATCTCGTACTGTGTCGCTCCGAGCTCTGCAGTAGCGCAGTGCAGCGGTGCGGTGCTCGCGGGATTATTGCGCGCGCCTTTGTCCGTATGTCTGGAAATGCCGTCCGCTGCGCGTCTCCCGAGTTGGGATTATGTTGCGCGGGGATTATCGACGGGCGAGGATGAGCCGACGGAGCTGATTTGGTTCGCGGGCGAAACGCCGAGATGCTGGGATTTTCAGTTATGTCGAGGGATGAATTTGCTCGTTTGTTGCGAATTGCGTTTTATCAGGCTCTCCGCGTCGATTCTTTTTGATTATTGCGTTTACTTTGGCGATCGAAGCATTGGCGTTTTAGTAGAGCCGGTCGCTAACGACGGATTCTATAATCACACAGCCATTAAATGTAACTTTGTCTGCGGTGTGATTAGAAAACAAATGAGCTTAAGCTTATTTTTAATGAATGTTGGAAAGTAGCTTCTGATATTTAATTTAAAAAGTAGGAGGCTTATAAATAACTCGATCATCTGAAATCGATAAAAGATTTAGTTTTTTATTAAAATGTGTTATGCAACATGCGGTTCTTAGAAAATGCAATATATCGACATTTTTAATTATATTGCATAAATCTGCAAATAAATAAGATTATTGAATACATCATAAAACGTAATAGAAAATCACTGTCCTATTATTTATGTGACAAACTAAATCGTTCAGCGTTTAGACGCTATAAATTTTAATGAATGAGAAATAGAGTTAATCTTTTAGACGAATGGTTTCTCGACCGTCAAAATTTAAGATGGCAGTTTATTCACTTCAGAAAACTTTCATTATAGAGCAAATTTTCGTTGTGAAAGACATTTATTGACATTCAGGTTCACAGTGATTTAGTCAATGAATTTGTTTAAAGATATAAAGTTTAACCCTTTGACTATAAAAATTGTATCTATAAAGTCGAACGGTTGTTATATTCAGCTTTCCAATAACACAATTTAATCTTTCAAAAACTAATAATAATAATAATCTTAAACATTTTTATCCGTGCATTCTAAGCTATTTTTACGGTACTCATTTTTATTCTCTGAACAACTAAATTCGTTTGATTTCATTAATTTTTAAAACCAACCTGAAATATAACCATTCCTATTTGTCATAATATTCCACTAAGACAAAAAACCGAATTTCGCAACGCGTTTCACAAAAAAATAAGGACCAACTCATAATAAAATCTACACGAGCTAAAATTTCCAAGCGCAGAAGAAAAAGAAAACGAACAATCGAGCAGGAGGGAAAGCCCAACGAAAGTTGCGATATCGCGCTTATGGAACAAGCGAAACGCATAGAAAAGAGAGAGAGAATAGCACGGCCGTATCGCGTATACGAGCGTATATACACGCATATATGCAGGCGCGCGTTCGGGGAAGCAAAGACCTTGGCTCGGCACTATGTCGGCCGCGTTCGGCGATTGGCTCGCGTCGCGCGTGATTCGCTATTAAAGTCCAAGACCTATCCTACGCTCTCTCTCTCTCTCTCTTGCACTCGGTGTTATTTCGAGTTTATTAGAGTCGAAGGTCGAGTTCTCGGCGTTGGACTACGCGAGCGTCGTCGTGCGCGCGATCATGTCCAAGTTTGCGATTCTCTCGAGCTATGTACGAGAGAGCGACGGAGATAAGGAGCGAATGCGTGGCGAGCGAGTGATAAAGTTTGCGAACGCCTCGGAAGCTCGGAGTTGACGCCCTGGCAAGTTTATTATATAGAGGAGGATTCTTGCGGTGTCGACGTGCGATTCTTTGCTGTTTGCGCGGAATCGTTGTGGCGGCTCGTTGGTATACTATGATTTCTGAGACGCGTCAAGTTGACGCGAGGATGAGGGAAAGCCATTTTTATTTTCATACTTATTCGAAATTATTGCAATCGGTGTCTTGATGCATTCGTGTGTTTCTATCTTCCATACGTTAATATGCAATCTAATATACTCGCGCTGTGTTAAAATGTTTTTTCTTGAAGGAGGTATTTACATATTTACAATTATCGGGTGCTGAGTCATCACCAGACTGAAAAATGCTTAATCTTTATATCTTATAAAGGAATTACCTTATCAATATTTACATGGACTAAATAGTTTATAAACATCGTCAACTGATATAAGTTTATTTGTTTCAAAGTAAACAATATTCTTGAAATTCAGTGCTTAATATTATTATTTACTCAACGAATAATGAATTTAATATGCCGTAGTTATTAATTTTCGTTGCAAATAACAAATCAGAAAAACTGTTCTTGACAATATAAATACCAATGTTCATTCAGCTCCGAACAAACAACGAATTTCTGTTCGCGCGTATAGCTTTGACTTCGTAACCGCGCAGCGCAAATTTTAGGTCAACAGAGCTAAACCATCCGATTAAAAATGTAAGCGCGTCACACGGTGGAGCTTCATCCTTATCTCGATATACAATCATACATATCGAAAGCAACGTCATCGATCGCCTACTTAACGATATCAAATCAAGAGAATCAAAGAAAACTCGCGACGCAATATATATACATATCAACCATGTGCGAAGGATACGTGCGCAGCCGTTAATACTTTACTCGGTGATCCAATTCGCGTTATTGGAGAATTTCGCACGCATATATAGCGAGTTAACGATGATGATTATGTTAAACACGCGAGGAAAGAGGGAAGTTAGCTGAAAGAGCTTTTTCGAATTGGGGCGAATGGCGCGGATTCACCCCTTCTCCCTCCCCCCGATTTTATTGCGGCCGCAAACTGGAAAACGGATTGAAACGGTTGGCGTTAATTATGACTGCAATTTCGGCAAGTTTACCGTGAATTCTCGTTATGCGCGTTATAGCTGTGCGAAAAGTATAACGCGATAGATTCTCGGTCAAATATTTGTATTTCAATATTAAGGTTCGCTTGCGCGATGTGCGTAGTATTGGGATTTTTTCATTGTTATCTGGACATTCATCGTGAGTTATACATCATTTGAAATTGCGGTGGGAATTTCCGAAATAAGTATCATTAATTATGATTTTCTAGGATATTAAACAATATATGAGTCGATAAAGATGCATCGATACCGATACCAATTAAATGTTCATTATTTCAATCATAATAAATATCTCAAAAAGAAAATAAGTCTTGTTGCCTCTAATTTTTCGTTACTTTACTTACAGACATTTCCGAGAACCACCCGATAGATTTAACTTCACTTATAAATAACTTTACAGAAAGTCTTTTAATTAAATTCACTTCCACGGCGGCGGCGGCGGCGGAGGTGGAGGCCGACTTCGTGTCCCATTAAAAGCATTCTCCTCGAACTGCGCCGCATCAGAATATTCGTGCCTCTATACCCCGCAGGCGGTCGGTGTTCTACGCCTAAATACGCGCACGAATCGTCCTAAATTTTCCTAGCGTTCACGCAACAATGTTATATACACGGCAGCGTGGCCCAATCATCGCGGCATCAAACTCATTAGCGATTTAATTTAATTTAATTTTAGAAAACAGATTCGTTTTGGTTAACACCTATTTTATTAAAGCTTGAACATCGCAAGAAGTTTTCTACACTCGCTTACTTTTTACACGAACATTGTATTCGGTTTATTTTTTCAAACGCAGAGAGTCTATAAGTTAAAAGTTACAAGAGTTATTAGCTACGTGCACTTGCGCAACAATTAATAAATCAATGACGGATTTAACTTGTACAAAGGATGAACTAGGGACTGTACAAAGTCATCACTGTCGTAAGCTCTAGAGTCTTTTATAAACGAAGCATTAACTTATAAATTCACGAGCGATGCTCTGGCATCGAAGAATTATTAGCGCAAAATTATTATGCATCGTCACACATTGAATTTAAGGGAGTCGAACGCAAGAAAAGTCTCGAAGGAAGCGAGCGATAAACAGTGCAACCGAGGACTTGTCTTGCCCAGAAAAATTGTCGCTCGCGCGCGCGCATAAAATTTGTTCCTCCTCTCATTGTCCTCGGTTACTCTCTCTCTCTCTCGCGATCGAACACCCTGGAATCCCTCTCCTGCGTACCCCCACCATAGTTCCCGGTGCACAGAGAGAGAGAGAGAGAGAGAGAGAGAGAGAGAGAGAAAAGTGCACACGTCCCGCACACACATATCCAGGCATTCTGGGGCAAAGGTTGAAGAACGCAGCGCACTCGCTCCCCTATCGGTGCAACCCCTCCTCTCGTCCTCCCTCTCTTTCTCTCACCCTTCGTCCTCGACCTCCATAGAGTACTTTCATCTTTCACCCCGTGCCGCGACGCGCATATACACAAAGATATATATATATATATATACCAACTCAGCTCAGCTCAGCTCTCTCTCTCTCCCTCTCTCTCCCTCTGCGGGGCCTATGTCACGATCCAGGTGAGGTCGCCTCGCGGATTTCGCTCGCGCCTCTTTTATGTTTCCTCGCTGCCTCTCCCACTACACTACCCCCTGCGCGCACTCGTTCCACCTTTCAGTTAACTCTCTTTTTTCTTTACCCCTCTCTATACCTCTCTCTCTCTCTCTCTCTCTCTCTCTGGCTCCTCGGCTGTATAACGCGCGGGGAGCGGCTCTTCTTCTTCTCTGCTTCTTTTTTAAAGTCGCTGCAGCGCCAGGGATATACGTTCGAGGGGATGTGGCCGCGAGAGGTCGGAGGGGCCGTTCGTTACGTCGATGAGGGAGGGTCGATGAATTCTTTTTAGGTCGAGGTTTATGGGGGGTTTCCGCTTTTGCCTCCGTGCACTTTTCTCTCTCTCCCTCTCCCTCTCCCTCTCTCTCTCTCTCTCTCTTTACCTTTCCTTTCTTCCCTCCTCTTGTTTTGCTGCCGCTGCTGCTGCCGCCGCTGCTTTTCACTCTTGTGGGTTTTCAATGTTTTTCGAGCGAGACTTGGATGTGTGCCGATATATAGGGTCGACGAATCGTTTTTGGGTCGAGGTTCGGGAGAGTTTTTATTTCGAAAGTTCGCGGAGCGCGCGCCGAACAGGAGATGATCGATACTCGCTACTTCTGCTGATACACCGCCGTTGGCTGCATGCGCGGGGGCTGCGATTTTTCCGAATGGAGCATGAAAATGTTCGGGTTGTACTCGGGATAATTGAGCTGACCCGCAACTTGTTTCGAAAGTAATGTTGCAGCGTGTTATTGTTTCTTCGCTGCACTACTGCTGTAATAACATTTCTCCCATTTTAAACAGATTATTTTTAACCTTTCTTCTGGTTAAAGTATAGGTGTGCTCGTTTAAAAGGCTGCTAGAAATGTGTTTGCATACTTACAGCAAAGGTATTAGCTCCGGGAGTAAGAGTGACTTACCTGCAACTGAAGGAAATTTGCAGCGATAGAGTTTTAAGAATAAGCCAACGGTTCATTCGGGATTCGGGTGTAAATGTCAACAATGGGGCTGAAGTGCTTTCCATCGTATACAAATGTTGGCCTAGTGCGGTTATATATTTATGTCCTGACGTCCTCGTATATATACGCGAGGGAACTGCACATGCTCTTACTTTAATATTCGAGGACGCAAAATACGAAGGATATATAGTCGAAACGCGAAATGATTTGAACTAGTTACATTTAAAATATACACGCATATATTAAGCACAGTAAGGCGTGGGTAAACATATAAAAACCGTATGATCCATCTTTGCTTACAATATTCTCGCGCAGCTTTAGCCGCTTCTCGTCCGCAAGACTTGCAGCGACAGTTTTAAAAAACTAGATCGCCAAATATGCACAATAGGAAAGTGTAGGAATTTCCACGCGCGACAAGGAGGAGAAAGAAGAAAGAGAAAGAAAAAAAAGATCGCGACTCGATTCGAGGACCGGTGCCGAAAAGCTGCTTTCCGATAGATTTCGCGCGGCTCTCTCCTCAAACCGAGAAAAAGCGCAAAGCAAAAGCCTCGCGCATAATCCCTTTGCACGTTTCCAGGCACCCGCGAGCTTCCCATCAATTCTTCTTCTTCTCCCTACTCGTGTATATATATATGCGATATGTGACTGTCCTCCAGTACGCGATCCGCTTTCTTCACCGGAAGAGAGGAGCTTGGACATATATACCGTGTAAGCTGCTCTCGTTTTTGCCCTCCTTTTTTTTCCCCGGCCAAAGACGCGCGATAGTATAGTCATCGTAAACGAGCGGGGCGACAGTGTATATGGTAGTGATCCGCGCGAAGATGTTCTACTCGTCGGAAGGATGAGTTTTGCATTGCCGTTTGTATGGAGGAAGTGTGCTGGGATCGAAGGTTCTCTATCGTTCGGGACACTTGAGCTGCGCTCTGAAACTTTTCAGAATGATGAATTTTCGCTTTGAAATTCAGAATATTTCGAGAATGGAAATGATGCGGACACACAATAAGCATCTAAATCGAATGATACAGATGTTATTCCTTTTTATTATTAATAATAATAATTCATTTTGTTATTAATAAAATATCTTTCTTTTTAATTATTCATTTTGAACTTGAGCGCAGAATCTACAAAGTCAATGAAAAGAAGAAGAAGTAAATATAAGAATTTTCTTCATTCGAGAGAACGACTATGTGCACCGATACATTCGCCAGGCGTTCGCGCGCACTGCACACATGCATATCGAGAAAAGCGCATGCATCACGTTCCCCGTATAGTACATATATATATAAACGAGACTGGCCTCGAAAAGCTCGCGCTTTCACTGCTGGGCTGGAAATGTTCCCGACATTTGCCCGTGTACACGTACGCGCGCGCGATATACGTGCATATGTGGGAGTTCGATTGCCAATGTTGATGATTTTAAAGCGCACGCTCTACGCTCTCAAGTTCAATAGTCAGCCTCTTTTTTTTTCTTCCTTCTTTCAATCGAATTTCCAACCGTGTTATTGCTTTAACAATTCTTAGCGCCACCAAAATTTACAGCGTATGTTCGTTACTCTTATATAAATGATGATTCTAGAATAATTATATTACGAGCAATTGCATCCCATTAAATTATGCGACTCACTTCATTTGCGTTAGGAGTGCATTTTCGTTTAATGATTTTAGTGCCAATTTTCTGCTCGGTCAGTGCGCTTTTGCATACATTTCGCGGAGCCATTAACCATTTAACCCAAACGAATATATATATATATGTATAACGCAAACTAAATTGACATTACGCTAAATTCAAATTCCTCCAGGAAATATATATAGAATTACCTAGGAAGAAAATTAAAGACGAGTTAAGAGCGTATCGCTCGCGCCCTTCCAGTCCACCAACTCGAATCGTCGCTCGATCTAAACGCTCCGATATCCCGCGCTGCACATATCGCGAGCATCGGCCGCATATACCTGCACACGGTAGACCGCGCATAACTGCAGCTCTCATCCACTCAGAACGATCGATCGATCAACATCAAAAGACGAGCTTGCAGCCCCGGAATACAAAATCCTCGCGCGACCGCAATCCGAAACGCAGAGCCCGGGCGCCAGGCAAGTACGTATATAACAACCGGAGAGCCGTGCATAGCGGCGGCCGAATGAAAATCGATCGACCGGAGAGAAGTAGAAGATATACCATCCAGCGGAGGAAAAATTAGGTTAGCAGCCGCATCGCGGTATAAACCCCCCGCGGCTAAGCAATTAATAGTCCAAGCGATAAGGACTATAGACGATTACGATCGGCGCTTGTCTAACCGACTAATCCGGTAATAATTCTCCACGAGCTTGCAACGAGCCATGCATCACCACTGCCTTCAGAACTGCTGCAGTTAACCGTGTGCTGCCGCGAGTTTGTCCATTCGTGTTCGTTGGCGATGTAGAGCCCGAAATCTGGCACGCGTTGGCCCAAGTGCTTCGGGATAATAAGCGAATTCACGCGACCGAGCCTGAAAGCGGCTCCTACGTGCCGAGGTGTATTGTTAGCCTCGATCTTGCTGTCTCCTGCCTGATGAGGGTGCCTGTGTGATGGAATTCGGCGCTGGTGGATTATACTTTTGCAAGGGGCTCATAGGGTGGAAAGTGAGAATAACAATGGTTATGCAGTTTAATGGTGTTACTGATTGATTGGATATTTAGATTTTAGGTATAGTGCAATTGTTGGCTATTTATAGGTGATTTGCATTTATAGTTTGTTAATTTTACTAGAGTGCATTACTAACAACAATGGTAAATGATTGTGCAAAATACTTTGAATTTATACGAGTACTTTTAAGAGCCGTAAAATGCCCGAGATTTTATATATCCATAATAAATGCAAAGTATAATCTAGGAAAAACTGGAATGAATTTTATATTTTTTTTAATAAAAAATAAAAATTACTAAACAAAAATAAAGTTACTTTTAAAACTAAATAATAATATTTTTACTTTTGTTTTGTACGATTATTTCATTAATTTCGATACGTTACTAATGTTTGTTAAACATCTGAAAATGAATACATATATGAAAGACCATTTATTATATTATATTGGAAAATAGTTTTCCATTTTATTCTACTCAATTAATAAATATAATATATTATAATCAATTATGTATTATAATTAATAATTATATAAGTTATTAAGTTTGGTCCGCTCAAAAAAAACGGGTCAATTTGATTAAAATATTTACATTGCTTTTACATCTTTATACAGTACAATTATGTGGTATGCAGAATATTTATATTTAAATCTCACAAAAATGAACATAAATTCCTTAAAGACAGACTTATTAATTGATATCTGTCGAGTAGTTTCATTATTTCTCATAATAATTAAAAGTATAACATGTGATGTTTTACTTACATTTGCATGTGACTGTCTGTTTGATATTTGGAACACGCGATTTACAGTTTTAAATTATAAAATATTTCTGAAACTGCGAAGTGTCAAAAAACATGCAATGATATATTTAAATGAATTAGCGCGACAAATACATCCATATGAAAATAAAATATTTGTAACAAATAAATTACTTGATTATTCTTCACTTAAACATTTTTAATACAAAATTATTTTTTTTTGAATTGACACATTAGTTACGTCGTTTCTTTGTATTTAAAAGACATAAGAATATTATTGTTACACAGATACAAGAAAAAAAAGAAAAAAAATTAAATTTTAATCAATTTACTTTTTTTAATATTTCTTTTCTACTACAATTCATATAGAACCTAATTGAAAAATTCCCTCCCGAATAGCTCATCTCATTCAAGTACAAGCATTGCAAAGAACGTCAAGCGAAATACAATACACGTTCCGCGAAACGCTCGCGCTAAACAAAGTAACTCTTACTTTCCTGAAAATTTTCCACTCCAAAGTCAGCGATTGACAGTATAATGAAAGCAAAACGAGCCGCGCCTTTCTCCCCCTCCCTTCCGCAATATCAATTCAGAAAAACCAAACACCCCGAAGCCAAAAAAAAAAGGAGAAATAACCCCTGGCGCACTGTGCAGAGAATGAAAAAAAAAAAAGAAGAAAAAAGGAAAAAAATAAAGAGAGGAAAAAAGAAAGGCGATTCGCGCTTATAGGCATCTCCGCGTCGCTGCTCTGTCCTCTCGTCTCTTTGTCGACTCGGGAGAGCGAGCTGCTGCTCGTATATAATATGCGCTCGGCTCGCGCGTCGACGGCGCGCTGATAAAGCGTCTATTTTCGAGGCGTAAAACCGCCTCTGCGTGAAGAGGGTCGCGGCACAATGCACGCTGACCCATATACGGGTCGTTGCTATTTCAGATCCATCCTTTCCATAGAGGAAGGTCGTTTATGCGCGTGCTCGCTGGCTTCGCTTCGAGTTGCAGCCGCACCAGCGCCGGCAGCAGCAGCAGCTCCTCTGTACGTAGAAAATGCCGTTACGTAAGCCGGCCAACCAGTGAGAGAGAGAGAGAGAGAGAGAGAGAGAGAGAGAGAGAGAGAGAGTGCTTAGAAGCGCCGAGAAAACGGCTAGTAGCAGTGTATATAGAGAGCGAGAGAGTCTGTATGGCTTTCCGTCCAATGGCGCGATTACGTCAGGAAATTTCTTCCCCTCCGCAGTCGCTCGTTTCAACGCTGTGTTTTTCTGAATTTTCCTACTCTCTCTCTCTCTCTCACTCTCTCTCTCTCACGCTCGCTTTTCTTGTTCATGGAAATTATTGCGTACGAGTCAATGACGGTGGAAGTTTTACTTTTTCTTTGCTTTTCCGGGAATCGATACATTATTTCTGGATTCGCGTTGTTTTATTTTCGAGGGAATGAGGTTATCTTTAATGCAATTATACGTGGGTGAGCGAGTCCGCGGATTTGTTTGACGGGGATCGACGACGATTCGATTTTCTAAATAGGTTATAGGAAAATTTTCGCTTTTGCAAAAGTTGAAATGTCGTTAGCTACGCGTTAATATGCTGTAACGACGAATCTTTTTATCGCATAAAACAATTGGTTTCTCAAAGATAGATAATTTAAATTTTTGCATATTTAATTTATTCCAAATTAATTGATTGTTTTTGCGTAACTGAATAAAGAACTTTTCCAGATAGTTAAACTATAATTATTCTGCTACGAAAGTATATTAAAACGACATAATGCAGAAAGACAGAAAAATGCAATACGTTGCAAGTGAATGCGGGATGTATAAATAACAAATAATAGACAATATTTTAATTTCATAAATTCTACTAATACTAATTTATTTTTATAAACTTTTGATATTTCATCAATAATTTATCACTAACTTTTAAGCTTGATTTCTTCATATCAATAAAACACATCGCCAAGTTTTCGCGACATCCACTCTTCACTCGCCTCAACCCTTTTTTTTTCGCGAAACACATATACACAAACGGCGCGCAACATGTTTTCCCTAATAACCTATTAGTATCGAGCTCGTCCGTTGCATTATGAACCAGTTCCATCAATTCGCTTGATAAATACTTGGCAGTAAATTAAACAGATCAGCTCTCCCAACGCGAGTTTCAAGGCAAGTCTGACCTCGGCGGATTTAAACTACTTAAAAATCTTAGCTCTCTCGCGGGACCGATAAAGCCCGCACATAGAAAATCGAATGCGCGCAATAATAAACCGAGGCAGATAAAAGCCGCGAGGCATCGTAGGATAGAGAATATCGCGCCGGTCGACGTGAAATCTAGAACTTCACAGCTCTCGATCGAAGGTCTAGATCTAAACTTCGTGGAAAATAATATATACGCGAGCGATTTTTTTCGTTTCGGCAGCAGCGATGCTCGAATCGTTAATTTTTTTTTTTTTACGATACTCGGGTGTTTATCGGTTATACCTGCGCGCGCATAGCTCGTTGTATATGCTCGCACTGCCACTGTGTATTTCATTATCTGATTCGCTTACGTAAGTCACGTATTCTCGTGCGTGAGTATTATAGTGGCTTATGGCAAGGTGAATATATGCTTGCGATTTCAGGCTGTATACCGGTAAAAAGTTATTTAACAATTAAAATAGCTACGAGCGTGCGCACTCTTTTTGCATCCATACTAATTTCGCTTGTATACCGTATGGGAGGAGTTGATCGCGTCGCTGCACTCTCGGTATGTATAGGGTGTAAGAAATAAACGAGGGGAAAAATCTGAAGCTACAACTGGTTGGTAGATTGGTAGCGTTGGTTAGCGGGGGCTTTTTATCGATTTCGCGCTCGGTCGTCGGTGCAAAAACCTCGGCATCCGCATGCTAAAGCACTTTATCGATCCGAGGCACGAGTAGTTCAGCTTGTAGCTCGATGGGTTGAACCAGCATCGATCGTTGTATTGTAAACTTCATGTATTATGTGTACGATTGTATCGTGCAGTGCGATTTTGAAAAATTGCCGACTGCGAGCTACCATAGAATTTTAGTGCGATCGTCTGCTTTTTTTTCAGTTGTGCTTGAACTACATTCCTTTACAGTGTATAATTTACTGAAAAATTGAACTTCTTATACGAGTAAAAAATATGAAAAGTTAATTAGTAAAAAGGATTTTTTTATATTCTTTTGACTTTACACTTTGTTTACTATTTTTTTTACCGATGTTCAGAGCTAATAAATTTAATATCTCATCATAGAGATATAGACAATTTCACCTGCAATGTGCTTACTCAATCCTTAGTCCTCTGATCGATACGAACGTTTTTTTCCCAAAGATTTTATGAGAATTCTCTCAAAGAGAAAAATATTCTTAATTCAATATGAATATTTTATCATTAAATAATTTTGCCAGCATGCGAAAACCTATAATTAAATAAAATTAAAATCAAATGTATGAATATTTAAAAATAACCCTGGAGTAAAATAATTATACATCGAGCAGTACGTACGATGAGAATTGTAGAGTATACTTTGCATCCTCGAGGTGCGCATCGTCTCATCATCCAAAAACCCAAAGAGAAATACGAATAACCCACAATGAAATTCGTTCACTCCTTACGTCAATCACGCAAGGCAGATCGCAAAAAAAAACGCACACCGAAGCGCCGTTAAAGCAATAAAATCCTGCAAAGACGATGATGATATGTGCTCTCAAGCAGCTCACACTTAAGAACGCATTTCTCGCCGATAACTCGCGTACTCTGGCAAAGTATCGAAAAAGAAATAAGGAAAGAGAGAGAGAGAGAGGGACGAAGGCATCGGTTACGCAATCTCTCCACTTCCCTCGAATCTACTCTCTCTCTCCTCCACAGCTACTCGTAATTTCATCCCGAGAGCACTTTCTCTTTCGAGCCTGCACACAGGAGAGACCGCATCTACGCGCTCGCGCATGTGTGTTTGCGTGCGTGTGTGTGCGAGACTGGGAGTGCGAGTGTCTGTTTCCCGGCGAGTCGAGGAACGAGCGGGAATGCCGCAGCCGCGTAACTAGCCGGCCTATCGTAATTAGCCGTGAGCTGGCTTGTAAACTACTGGCCTGGGGTATTATAAGAAATGCCTCTGTGTCCGCTAATAAGACGATGCCGTTTCTTTCGGTTTTGGATGCGCCTTTATCGAGCTTTCTATACGAATGCTATTGACCGTAAATGTATGGCTTCTGGAATTTTTACTACTTTCGCGTTTGGTGTAATTACGTAACTGCTCTATCTCGTGAGCGAACGAGGGCAACAATTTTATTTGATGAATTCTCACGGAAAGTTATTTTCTACAGTCGGATCTTAAAATGCTTAAGTTTTTGTTTTGGGATTTTATGCTCTTTGATTTAAAGTATGTAATAATTCGTTTAATTCTTAGTTAATTAATTTTTTTTTCCAAATGATCGAATAAAAATATGCTTCCGCTACTCTGTTATAATTCTAGCTTTTGTAGAATGTCGATCCATTCTATTTAGCCTGTCATCACTTTAAAAGCGAAATATATAAATAGATTTAAATGCATATAATTTACAGTGGTATAAAAATTACTGCGAAATAGACTTCATAAAGTTAGAATTTTATCAACCGGTTGCTTAAAAATTTGACGCGTACTTTAGAAAACGAGGTATACGTTATAATTCTACACTATACAATGCATACAAACTGCTAATGACACGTAATTTTAATAACTTACTAAATACAAATCGCTACTAAATATTAGTTTCTTTTCAATAATATCTTTAATAGCCCCAAAAACAAACCGAAAGCGAAGCTTCAACATTTTTCAACGCGTGTATTAATTAGAACTGCAAAAATATTTATCAAAGATAATAATATAAAACTGTGCATTGTGATGAACCTACAAAGAAAGGAGAAAAAGAAAAGGAATCATTCGTCAGTCCTGTCGTTCGGTTAGTGTCGCTTCGACTCGTCTAAGTCTCTCTCTCTGTTGGCGGCTCGAGCAACAGGACAGGCAGCGACCGCGAGACGGATAGAGCGAGCAACGGGAGCAGTGTCGAATCGGCGCCGTGACTTTCTCCGGCGCGACTGCGGCCAGCGGCCGCTCTTGTACTTCCCCGAGGCCCTCGCTCATGAACGGGCTGCTGCTGCTGCTGCTGCTGCCTTCGAGCGACACAGAGAGTCAGTGACAGAGAGAGAGAGAGGGGAATACCCCCCCACCCACGAGTGTACAATGCACCGAGGTGCATCGGGAGCTGCAGCCTCCCACCACCACCACCACCCCCACCGCTACCACGAGGCGAGGAGAGGGGCTGTGACCGTCTCACCTCCGTCCGCGTCGATTCGCGAATTGTTCCCCCACCCCGGCCGCCATCCATCCCACCACTGTACCATCGGTAATTTGCCTCCCCTCCGTGTCTAACTCTCTCTCTCTCTCGGTAGGCAGTAGCATTGGGTTACGCGTGCGTCTCGCTCGCGCTCGCTGCATTGCTGAGTTCTGGCATTTTCTCTTTCGCTGCCGCGAGAGAGAGAGAGGAGCTTCTTATGCATTACCCTTTCTTTCCTTTCTTTCGCTTCCGTTTCGCGATCTTCTTTTTTTTTCTCTCTCTCTCTCTCTCTGTCTCTGTTTGCTCGAGCCATCGTCTTGCTTTGGCTGCAGCTTGTCTGCCTCGCACGCCCCCCCCCCCCTCTCCTTTTATTTTCTCGCTTCGCTCTTTCTGTTTTACCGTCGTTATCTAATTTGCAAATTTCATTTGCAACTTCAGGGAAATTCGAGGAAATTGGCGTATGCGTTGCGGCGATTAAAACCGTCTGTACGGGTAGGTTTTTTTAAGATGCGAATAAAAAAAATGAAGTGATCGTATCTTTGAAACGTCCATTGTACAACTAATTAACGTAGACGAGGACTTAAAAATAATAGTACAAAATTTATTCTATCTAAATAGCATTAAGTGACTTAGAAGTCTTAACTGATCGAAAACTTGAAATTTAATATTCTGTAGTAGGCATCATAAATTTTAAATTTAGGACTGGTATGCTGAGAATTTCAAACTAGTGCGCTTATAACTACATTGCAGGTCGTAACCGTCTATATTGCCTTTACTTCGAAAATTATATCGCGTACGAGCAATGAAATTCTTTTTTTCTATTTAAGGTTTCGGCACGCGATACGTAATTGAGAACAGCGTTCAAGAAAATTTTTTGAATTTGAAAATAAAGTGATTGCATTTTACTTTAGGTAAAATAAATCGATTTTAATATAATTCAGTCTCGATTATAAGTAAAAAATATGTTATTTCTTTTAAATAATAAGTAAATCAACATAATCTGATTTTTATCCGATTTTTTACCTCGTGGTATTATACGCGGCTTTTGCATTTTCCCAGGCTTATTGTCTGTCAAGCTTGGCAAAAAAGCATAACTTCCTGCTTTCACATTTTTCGCGACGTCTAGAGACAACTCTAATTGTGTCTTATGCTTCAACCAGTAATCATCCGGTGGCTACTAGTTTACAGCTTTCGCTTACGAATTGTTTGTTTATGTATTATCAAGGTGCGTTTGACGAATAGCTTAGAAGTAAATTATTTC
This sequence comes from Megastigmus dorsalis, assembly GCA_900490025.1. Lineage (NCBI taxonomy): Eukaryota > Metazoa > Arthropoda > Insecta > Hymenoptera > Megastigmidae > Megastigmus > Megastigmus dorsalis. Next base: position 52,125 of record UELU01147774.1, read on the forward strand.
ATGAACTGCAAAGTGGATGTCCTGGATTTCGCAATAGTATTGGATTGAAATTTTTTTAGACTAATTAAGATAATTTTAGACAGGATGTCTGAAAATTTTTTTTAAACTTTTTATTAATTTTTAACAATTATGACGATAAACAATATAAAATATTTCAGAATTGATAAAGTGAATGAATTAATTATTATAATTCGTAATTAGTAGTGACATTACTATTTTTGGCTTTATTAATAAATTTAATAAATTCTATATTTTCATTCGGTGAAAATCATAGTTTAGAAAATTACTCGCATGAAAATTGTAAAGATGTTACAAAATAAAAGAAAGAACAAAAATGTTGATAAACAGAAAAATATGAGTTTTCTGAAGTGGGGTCCAAAATTCAATTACTTCCCTCGCTTATCATCATAAAAAAGGGTTTGTCATCTTAACTGCCATGCAAGATTAAGCTTCGCTATATTCTATTTGGCACGCATGTTGACGGTGAACAATACGAAAATCTTGAAAATATTTTTGTATGAAAATTCACAAGTCCAAGTAAGAAAATGAATGAACTTCGAAGGTATGCAAGCGAAAAAATTCAATTACGTTGTACCGTGGTAATCAGCATAAAAACACCCCATTTTCCTACATACATAGATAAGAGACAAAAAGAAATTGAATTTTGTCGAGCAGCCGTACAATTATAAGATTAGAATCTGGTTCTGAATGATCTTATATCAAATCTAATTTTTACAATAAAAAAAAAAAGATTAGTCAAAATTTACGTATGTTTTTTATTTCAAAAGAACCTTTTCGTTTGAATGCATTTTTTAAATATGAATCTGTATTTTTAACATTTGATCATATATATATAATTTAACAATATTATTTTTGCAGTATTAACTTACGTGATAACGAAAGATTATTAGAGTGACATTCTCTTTGACTCACCTGAAACATAAAGAAAAATTTACGTTAAATACATATCACATTAAAATATAAATAAAATTTTAAACGATTTCTATTCAATTTAATTTATCATCGAGTTTGAAAAAGTAAAAAATTATAAATCATAAATGATAGTATTATGAATTTCAAACCGCACACAACAATAGAGAAATTTGCTTATATAATACGATAAGCAAGCTGTTCCGCCGCTGACAATACCCTTAATTTTCGAAAAATTCACAAACGCATTGCAGCGTGAAACGAAGATGCTCCTTTCAACCAGCCCTAAGAAACAAGCTGAGTGACATCGACGAAGAATCCGCGATTCCAAGTGGGAAACACAAAAAGAATGAGAGAGACAGAAAGAGAAAGAGAGAGATAGAGAGAGAGAGAGAGAGACTGAGACGTAGATACATAAAGACAGGGGGGGCATTCAGATTCATTTATCGAGGGAGAGAGATGGAGAGATAAAGAAGCGAGAGACATCCGAAGCGGTTATAGCGCGAGGAAGAGAGAGAGAGAGAGAGAGGGAGGCGTATGCACCCGCGAGCGAGGTAGGGGAAGTACAGATAGAAGGGATGCAGTTGGTCGCGCATGCGCAACGATCGAATGCGTCGAGGCTGGTTGTGGTAGGTACGGGTTGGTATGGCGCCCCGGACGAGCCAAGTGCAGCGCGCTTGCGGCACATGCGCCCCGGCCGCTACGTCACGGAAAGACTTCTCTTTCTCGCTCACGTGTCTCTGTATAGGTGCGAGCACGCGAATAGGAGAGAGAGAGAGAGAGAGTGAGAGGGGCGGAGGAGGTGGAACGAGTAGAAGAGGGGGTGGAGTACGGCTCGATACCGAGGCGCCCTGGGTTCAATGCACAGCGGCACCGTCGCTACTGCTCTGACGCCATTTTCACCTATACACACGTCTGTGTCTATTATGTGTGTGTGTGTGTGTGTGTGTGTGTATGAGTGTGAGTGCGGCTTACGAAAATTTTTGTTGCTCTTGCACCGCTGGCAAAAAGGGCTGGCCTTTCGATTGGGAAATTTTAGGTATCGATTGTATAGCGACTTCGGGCTGGTTTACAGGATTGCATACATTGGAACGTACATATAGACGTGTTGGAGTGTGCTGCACGCGGACCGCTTTTATTTGGGTGCAATTCGAAATTGGATGCTCGAGTTTTTCTGACAATTTTCAGTCGCTGGTTGACGCGGCGGGTTGAAGTGAATTTTTCCTGCGGGCGTTAGCATTGATTTGCCGTGGCGGAATTGGGTTGGATATTCTTTATTTAAAAAGAACGTGTTTTTATTTGAAATTAAATTAAGAATGGATTGAAAAAACGATACGATATTGAATTATTCAATCATAATTTTTGTTTATTTCTAAAAGGTTACAATTCCTGCAGAGAAGTTGAACTAAATAAAATGTACTCAACGTTACATAGTCGATCTTCATTGTTAATTAAAGCAGTTTTAATTCTATCTATATGCAACATTTTGACTTTATACTAAATATATAGTTAAATATGTTGAACACAAGTAGTAACAGTCGTCTATAGATAAAAAAGTATTAAACAACTGTTTTCGTGGACAAATAATTCCATGGCATAGCTAAACATAATAATTCCCTCACTCTAATCCCCACTTGTCGCATACATCATATTTTTTATATAAGCGCTTACACTCGTAAAAAAAAAAAACAAAGTACCATATCATCGTAACGCAATTTCAAGTATATGTAGAGCAAGTGCGCGACTCGGCAAACTCAATGCGGACAGGATCGAGCAGAGAACCGAATTCTTTAGCGGGAGGCTTGTTAAAAAGGACCGGTGGGGGTTTCGAGTTGCGTCGAGGGGTGCGTGCGAGAGAATTGAATTTGCCGTGGAATCGATGACGACAGATGCAACGGAACGAGGCGAGCGCGCGCGAGACTTAAACGTTGGGGTAGGTTATTGTACAGGGGTCGGGTTAGCCTGTACGCAGTCCTACCCTCTGTATGCGCGTTGGTGTTCTCGCTTCTCATCGCTTTGATGAGTTTTAGGGGAGCGAGAAGAGAGTTGACCTTGTTGACTCGGCCCTGTTAAACGCGGCATCGATATATAGACGACGGCGCGGATGATCATTAGATTTTTATTGGGCAATTTCTCTGCAAAGGGTTGCAGTCCGCATTGAATTGAAATTCATTCGATTACCACGGTACTTTCGGTTTATTTCTCGAACAAAGTGTTCTGAGGCTGCGTCAAAGTAATATCACTATTTTCTACAGCTAATCGATTTTTACTCGCCAATCGACGTTACTTTCCGAGATTCGCTAAAGCAACGATTAATGGCCGCCAGTATAGAAATGGATTGAAAGTTTAAAAAAAAAGAAGCATGTCCAAAGGCGAAGAGCCGCTTGGCTTGCTATAAAAGTGTCGCTCGCTCGCGCGGTGCTGCTCCTGCTCTCCTGCACGTTCGTGATCTTTCGAACTTGAAGGGGTCTCACTCGCTGGGATCTGCGTCCTGTCGTAATAAAGAAAAGAAGGAAGATAGATGTCGAGTAATAGGTATACGGGGATCGAGCGCGCCAGAGGAGGAAACTTCCAAAGCGCAATTTGTCAGGGGAATTTATGCCTGCACTCTTCCTTTACAGCGCAGCGCGCGAAAAATGTCCTTTTGAACTGAGCCCCCCCCCCCCCCCCCCCCCCCCCC
>UELU01147774.1:55754-87088 GCA_900490025.1 Megastigmus dorsalis
CCCCCCCCTCCCTCCTACTGTCTTTATTTTCAAATTGGCTTTCGAAGCGATGGATCTTTAGATTAAATTCGAAGAAGTTGCTTGTGCTTCGAAATATTTTGGCAAACTGTATGCACTAGATTTGAATGAAAGAGCAACGAATGATGCGATTTTTTTATTTCAAGATAAAACTTTTCAACAATCGTAATGCGAGTAGAGTGCGGTATTTATAAAAGTAGGATTTTTTTTTCCGATGGACTGAAACATTACCGATACGATAGTGCCGCGTCGGTACATACTCGGGATATCCGGTGTCGATTTCTCAGCAGAGTTATTTCACGAGGTCGAAGAACAACAAGCTGACTCTCGCAATCAGAGTACACACACGATTGTCCAGCTCTCGTTGAGCTTATCGGTACACTGACGCTCAACCCCTAGAATCTCCCTCTCTCTCTCTCTCTCGCCTCCCCTTTATCGAAGCTGCCCACAAGGCAGTGCGCGTGATCCCTGCATTCGTTAAATTAGGTTACAAACGCGTGTCAAATCAAGGGTTAAGGACCTTGTTTACGTCACAGGACAACCTGTTCGAGTTTCAGTACTTGTTACATCTCACATAGAATGCTTTTGGATATGTAAGTGCGAAAATATTCTTTTTGTACGTAAAAGTTTTTATTCTTAAATTTTGTTTGTTGGTTATATCACGGGGACACGTTTTTACCGAATGAAATTTTTCTTTCGCAATTAAAATGTGATAATAAATCATTTTTTATGTACATGCAAATGTCGTTTGTGATAAAAGAATTCGCGTTCTTTTACATAAATCAAGAATATAGCGAACAGTAACACGAAAATTTATCGATTGTAAAGGAAATGTTTAAAAATCCCAATACGATTTACGTTATACCTAATAAAAATTCCAAGGTTCGAATCTCGTCTAGTTCTAATGTTACACCGTATCAGTCGCAGGACAATCCGAATTTCCAATTTATACCACTGAAGCGATCATTAACATCTTGTCAAGTGACGTGTGCAAGACACATACGCATAGACACAATGCAGGCGCACTGCAACTGACGGCGAAGCCTTGGCGCGTCGGCCGAGAGAGGAACGGCCGCGGGGATGCGCTTACGTCATCGAATCGTCGCAGGCCTCCCTTATCTCAAAAGTGCACACACGCACTGATAAGGAAAAGCCGACGATCGAATGCCAGAGGACAAATATCGTGTGTATATGGCCTGTTAAGCTCATCGAGTCGATCCTAGAAGACTCGTGCCGACGACCGTTATACCTACGAGATATTCCGCGGAACTGCGCTCTCGCGCCAAGTTTTTCATAAAATGCTGCTACGTGAATAAGGACACGACTAGACTAGTGTACATATACTGTGTGGCTTTAGCTGTGCGAGTCGTAAAGTCATCGTGACAATCGCGTTGATTCCAGAGACTCTTTATCGGGCAAATAGTTGATGCCTTCCACAAATATTGTTACGCGCGCTCAAGTGGATTTGATAGGGGGCGTTCTTTTTAAATGATTTTTACGACTTTGCGTATATCTGACAGTTCTTGGTGGTTGCGCATTGCGAAGTATATCCTGCAGTGTGTTAATAGGGAAGTTAAGATTTTCAGTGACGTGTGTATCGTGCATATCGAGTCACCTTCACTTGCTAATTAGTAATTCACAAAATTGCAGTTTTAAAAGCTGCAGCTGAACAAGTGGTATGTCTCGTAATTAACTGCTAGTTATGTTATGATGCCCACCATAATTGGAGCCATTGTGTCGCGATACCTTATTCATTGATCGAGTATCGTACCTAATTAAATTACGTAACACATTATTTAGGTATTGCTGTAGATGTCAGCAACGTTGATTTCTGCATGAAACAGAAAAACACAATAACCTAAATTTCTAAAACCATTGTATTAGAACAAAGTCTTTTGTTGAAAGGGTATAGAGAATAAAATAATTCTTCGCGAATGTTTACAAAAAAAAGCTTTTATCGAAATTCTTTTTGCAATTCTAAACGGTAAAAATGTTTCTCTTCTACACCGTCCGCGGCTTCGGCTCCGCGCATTCTTTTTTTACCTCGGCTGTAACTCCAAGCTGTTATCTGCTACTCTTTTATGCAAACTACTCCGCTAAAATTTATGTTACCGAGAAAAGCGCTGAAACTGTTCTACAGCGGCGGCTTTGAAATTTAAAACCTTAGCTCGAATAGTTCTAGTCGTACAACACATTAACCCCCTGAGCCGCCGTCATCTTCAACGACTCGCACCGTCCTTTCCCGCAAAAGAATCATCGAATACGCGAATCACGCACGAGGACTCGGAGAAACTGCACCGCGTGCAGGGGAAAAACGCTCTGTCCGTAAATTCTTATCTATGCTTAATGCACCGAACTCATATGCACGAAAAGCGGATTACTTATATGATATTCATCGTATAAAATACGCAGAATTTAAAAAGTTTTTATCGCTGGTTAAATTGTTCTACTTTAACCAGTTAGTTGTTAACGCGTTACGATTACTTACGCAGCATGAATTTTATGGCCTCGTTGTAAGAATTTTCAATATTTAACATTTGGCGTATCTGATAAACTTTTTGAATAGCGAAATGCAATATTTACTTTGTTTCATCGAGACTAGACGACGTAGACATGTAGGAATCTGAACCGAAACAGCACTTTATCCAACAACATCGTCGACAACAACTCTTTGAAAATGTCCTCCCCGACATTTTCTATGCTTTAACATTCCCTATGCACGGATGGCGTTTAGTCAGCGGCGACAGAGAGAGAGAGAGAGTACCTCGTGACATCTGGCATTGTCGCTTTCGAACGATTAACGGCTAGCGCATAAAATGCGCGTATACAGTACACGAGGGAGCGAGCGCGAGTACAATGTGCGTATAGAGGGTGACAAGGTGGAAAAGTTGCATGGCCGAACGAGGGAGGAGATTAATGAGAGCGAGAATGAAGAAGCCACTGTACGAACGCGCGTTTTTACCTCTCAAGATGTACCGATGCTGGTTCGCAGTGTTGTGAAAAAAAAATTCTTTGTTCTTTGTATCGTTGCTTGCTTTCGCCGCTCGTTGATTGGAGTTGGATGTCTTTTACGAAATGTAATATAGTTAATAGATATACAATCGGAATACACGAGGCACTGCACCTTTGAAATTACTATAAATATGTATCGCGTTATTTACGACGTGCAGCGGCGTGTTCGATGTCGCAATTTTCATTCTGTATAAAAAGCACAGAGCACATATACATCAGACGAGAAAATTGTTGTCAATTCCGAGCATTCCAGGGGTGCAGTTGCAATATACGAGAACTCGGCGCAAAATCAAAAGACCACCGCGGCGAGTGACGCGAAACAAAGAGCAATGCGGAGACAGTCAAACCGTAACCGTTAGAAAATATGAAAAGGCCAGGTATATGAAAAAAAAAGCAGCATAAACAAAGACGGATTAAGTAACAACAACAACAAAAGAAAAGAGAGAGAGAGAGAGTAAAAGAGAGAAATAATTGTACAAGTTGGCGCGCGGAGTATAAAATCGATGCGATTAAAAGTCCTGCGCCTGCACCGATGTAAACAAACCGAACTCCGACGCGGCGGCTTGCGCCGAGCCACGACGAGCGCGCGCGCACAACCTCCCCTCCTCTCCTACCCACAGGTCATTCACCTCGCGCGTTCGCAGTAGTGTAGCAGCAGCAGCGGGGAGAGAGAGAGAGAGAGAGAGAGAGAGAAAGAATGGAGGGTGAATCGCGCGGCGATGGGGGGTAAGGAAAGGGTGTGTTGCGCGCGCGCGAACCCCTAGTGCTACAGCCTATAGGTAAAGTGCAGCGGTAAAGGTGGGGGTATATGTAGGGGTAGGGCATGGTTATATTGCGAATGTAACGCCCGTAGGATGATTAAGCGCATTATACCCACGACGGGAGGCGATCTCTCTTTCTCTCTCTTTTTTTTTGGAAAATCATTTCGACCCATTGTTTCCGGCGTGCGAATGGCTTCGTGTCTGCTAACGACTCGCCTATTATATAGCTCCAGTTTAGTTTTTTAGCTTGAAATTGTGTGTATCCCCTTATATCTGAAGTGTGTAAAGAAAGGAAGGATGATGATAGGTTGCGCGGTGGTGTTGATCACAACTGTGATTATTAACAAATCACGTGAGCTTTTAGGTCAAGTCATCGATGATTATACGGAGCATCAAATGTTACGAGTAGATGCAGTATTGATAAAACTCGAGCTTTGTATCTGATATTGATTGAAAAATCCAGACCCCCATCTTAAGAAGAAATTCAATTTGCCCGCACAATGGGACGAAATCGACTTATTTCGGTTAAAAAGCCAGAATCTCGCTATCGATCAAATGACCAGAATCAATGAGACTAGTTATGATGGTTATACGCAACCGACAAAACAACCGCGAACGAAAGACATAAAATTCGATCTGCAGAGTTTTCGCCTCAGCCAATACCGGAAGCCTATAAGAGAGAGAGAAAGATAGAGACGGTGTCCCAAGGTGCAGCAGTCGTCGCCGGCATCGACCGGTCGAGCGGCCTCTCAGCTGTGCAGATCTCCTCCTCGGGTCGCCTTCCCCCCTCCCCTCTTTCTCTCCTCCTCGCGCGCTTCCTGCACCAGCTATCGCGCCCTCTTCGTTCCACCCGTGGCCCGGACCTCGCGCAACCACCACCACCACCACCACCACCGAATCGACGACAGCGACGACGCATCGTGCAGCCAACGCCAGGGGATGAGGCTCCGCCGCCGCTGCTGCTGCGCGGCGCAGTGAACGTGACCCTCAAAACGAGAATGCATGTTGCTCGACCCTCTCTCTCTCTCTCTCTCCCTTCCGCCCCACCCTGGGTCGAGCTCCCCTAAAGGTAATACCTGTATATATCGTCGGTACGCTTTGGCACTCGGCAAACTATGCGAGTGTGCGAGAGGAATATACATTGATATACGCGGCCTGATACGTGTATGAACGGTAAAAGTGTGTCTGTGTGCGATGAGTTTTCGGTTGAAATTACTGGGCGTCGCGATACAATTTCGAGAGTCGTTCTTACATGGGATTCGGGTGTATTGCACAAGTACTTTGTGCTTAGGATAATTGGGTCGTAAGCGCTGTGGGGATTGATGAAGCCAAGCTAATTGAGTTTGGTGTACAATTTATTTGCGACCAGGAGTGAGATATTCGGTGTGTAAAGTGAATCGTGCGCGGTCATACACCTTCGATGGTTCTTGGATAGATTTTTCGAACGGTAATTGAATTTTGTGGACTTGAGCTTGGCGTTGAATAAAATTAAATGTTATCGTTAATTATTATTATTGATAATGGTGATTTCTATCTATGATATGAAATAAAATATTTAAAGTCAGGGTTTTACAAAACACGCGGGTTCTTTTTAATTTGCAGGAATCGAACCAGTTTATATATTGAATTAAAAAATAATTAAGATAAAGTTGTCAATTAATGTTTCATCAAATTCCGTATATTTGTATGTAGCTATACACACCAAAATACAGATAGATTTTTGATTAATATATTAGATAAATCGGATACTTTTTTTTCGTGTTCTCGTTTCGTACCACGCTGTACATTTTTTGGAAAAGCGGAAATGAAAAGCCTTGATGTGGGATCAGTAACAGACAGTCGCATAGATGAATCTTTTGTTCTCGTTTCCGAGCAATGCTTCTGTGAAAATGAATATTGAACATATATTCTCCTTGCATTTTTCAGTTTAATATTTTATGAATATAAACTTGATTCATTTTGAACTAAATGCAAAAGTATCAAAAGAAGGTTGATAAAAAATTTCTTGGTGGCATAAGTAATAACTTTATTATTATTTATATCCCCGAGAAATGTTTTGTTATAAAGAGCTATGACCAAGCACATTAGCCGTTCATTGTTTAAACTACACTAAAAATGAACACTCTACAGCATGAAACCTACAATCGGTCCAAAAAATTCTTTCCCCGACAGCACCGAGCTCGACATATCGTCTCAAACACGAGAGAGCATGTCTGGTGGACGCAGCAGAAGCAGCGTCTGCCGTAACACGTCCAAATTAATGAGCGAACGTCGCGGCAGCGACGCAGTCATCGGGAAAAGAGAGAAGCCAGTAGCAACAGCAGGCAGTAGCTAGGGAGGCTAGGAGGCGGCTTGGGAACGCGCGAACCGCGTGACACGCGGCGCGGAAGGTCGTATACGTGCCGCGTCGTCTATATACCAAGGATTTCCGGTTAACGATCGAAATGTTGCTCCTACCGCTGGCTGGAGCCGTCAGTTTAGCCACGGACTGATGCATTGCGATGTGCCCAGCTATCGTCCCGCATGGATCAAAATTAGTGGCTCCGCACAGCCGAAATATCCGATTTTGGACTGATGCGTAGGAGCGTCCTGATCGTAATTAGGAAGAACTACTTGCAGTTTTTGTTGCAGTCAGTTGTACCCGGCGGTCGTTGCAACATTTTTTTTTCTCATACGCTAAATAGTTTAGAATGAAATTCACTCTGACATTGCAATAATACTTATATAGAATTAATGGTATTTCTAATAGAATGTATTAACTAAACTCACATTAATTTTCATTCATGTTAGAGTGGATTTTTACACTGAAAAATTTAGCCTAGGACTAAGGATTAAGAGAAAATATTGGCAAAGAAAGCCATTTTTGTTGCTATTGGTTCCAAGATTTTGAAATTTTTCGATTAATAACTTGAAAGCTGGCTGAAATACAAATAAAAAGCATAGGCAAAAGCAAGGAAGCCATGAAAAGTCAATTGACGAGGCAGCGAACGCATCCGCTGCTGAAACATAAGCAAAGCAGTAATCCGGCGTCAGTCGGACACTCGAAACACGAAACTCAGCACCAACTACAAAACCCGACAAATTTTCGCTCACCATATACAGCCGCTCGCGATCCCCGATTAAATCGAGTCAATCAAAGTTTAATCGCTCGTGCTTTTATAATACAAAAGGCAGCTTCTGCGCTCGCGGGTCATCTCCTTTCCTCTCTCTCTCTCTCTCTCTCTATAAGTCGGAAGCTGCCGCGTCGAGTGTATATATACGCGCAGTATAGAGCGCCTTCGAGCCGCAGTAGCCCCCGCGGTGGTTTCGCTCGGTTTACGAGGCAGACCGTCGTCAGTCTGGGCGGCATTATATACGTTATACGAGCCGCCGCCACCGCCACCGCCGCCGACGCTGAGCGCACTTGCTATATATCCGCGAACCGTCTGGGTTCTCTGGGCCTCGATTTCTAGCTGCACCGCTGCTGCTTTTGCCGTTGCTGTATAACCAAGCTGAGCTCGACGAGTACTATGGCTCAGTGGCTCTCATGGAACTCATTTATTCTGCGATGAATTATCCGCTTTCACTTGGTGTTTAGTTTAAGAATGTTTTGAATTTGGAAAAGTTTCGAGATGGTGCAGACGGATCGGAAGATGAAATGGAACTTTCAATGCTTTTGCAGTAGTAATAAATTAGTAAACCTTCAATCGCTAGACCCTTTGCAGTGATAATTTATTTTTTCATCCTTCAAAATACTTTTACGTTTAAGAATAGCTCTTTGTCATCTTTAAACGAGATAATAAAATAATCAAATTATCGCATTATTAAGAAATATCCATACGAAATCTAAAAGGAACCGATTGAAATATAATTCCTTGTATTATAATTTTACAATTTCTGTGTTCTCAATAAAATTCGAGTATTAAGGATGTACAAGCGATACTTGAGGGTCAAATCAGTACTGTTCGAAAAGCATTAGATTATATAACTTTTACATGAAAGTGGTTTATTTTGAATGAACAAACGTTGTAAGTAACTTATTCTTTACTTAATAAAACATTAACAACATTATTATTATGTTTATATCAACTAATAGATCAAAAGGTTAAAGAATAAAAAATCTCACATTTCGTTTTTTCCAAGTTTAATCGACGATTATTATCCGATTCTAAAATATATGGGTTCATTTTGTTCTTCATTTTTGTTTTTCCATTTTCAAAATTTGTTATGACAATATATAACAATATAGCTAATTCGACTGTATAACTAATTTACGATAATACTAATTTTAAAAATGAAAAAACAATTTAACTAACGATGGATCGCTGAGTTTTCGAAAACGCACAAAATGAACCCATAAATTTTAGAATCGGACAATAATCGTGGATTAAATTTGGAAAAAAAACGAAATTGGAAATTTTGTATTCCTTAACCTATTGATCTATTAGTTGATATAAACATATAATAACATAACATAACGTTATTGGTGTTTTATTCTGTAAAGAATAAGTTACTTACAACGTTTGTTCGTTCAAAATATACCACTTTCATGTAAAAGTAATATTATCTAATGTTTTTCGAATAGTTAATGATTTGACTCTCGGGTATCGCTTGTACATCCTTAATCAAAATTTTTGGCAATCTATACTTTTATAAGCTGCCGTATCGACAATCGCAATCTCACTCGAAGAAAATATGTAGACAAAAGTAGGAGATAACACGAATTCCGCTCCTACTCCTACAAAATTCGTTCATCCGCTATAATAAACGCGTCTAAACATTAACTGCACGCACTCAGCGCTGCAGCATAAACTCGTTCTCGAGCCTTAAAACGAGACGCTAGACTAGACTGTACACCGGAGAAGCCGGAGATTCATATTATTCGATCCCCTATATATATATACCTCTTGGCGCGCGAGTTGAGGTAGGTCACGCCAGCATTTTCCCCATTCTTGCAGGGCGTCTTTATTGTACGACGTGGTCCTTTTCTTCAATTGACATTCATTATGCCGAGCCCCTGCATTTATTGTTGGAACCGGGCTTGTGTGTACATTACCAGCGATCTATACACGCTTTGACGCACTTCCTCTGTAGCCTTTCTGTATACCCTAGTTTATTATATACATATATTTTTCTTTTTGTGGTTTCTTTTTTTTTTCTTCTTTATGTGCGTCACGGTACAACTGTGAAGAATCGCATTGGAATTTTTAAAAAGAGTTGATCTTGTATAAATATAAAATTGAAGCTATGGACATGCGATTGTAGTTGAGCCTAAAGTATTTCTATTCATTTTGTTTTTAAATTCCTGTCATTATAACAATGAATACATGTTGCGTCAATTATATCGAAAATCAAAGCAATTGATAATTGTATTTTATTATTATATTATACATTAGAAGATAGGTGATATTTATTATGGAATTCCCAAACTTGCAATAAATCAAATAAATTAAAATCGAACAGCATTATGCAATAGCCTGAAATGCTGACAAAATGATACTTTACATAATAATCCATAATTATTGGAATGCGAAACATATTTAATTACACATTACATGGAATATCATTTCAGCATAATTCATCACACCTTATCCAGAACAAAATAGATAACAATTGATTATATAAAGCCCGCCTCGATGCAGCTTGAACACGCGATTACTTCCATCATCCATGAGCAAGGAACTGCTCTACAACATGGATATCCCAAATTTGACCAGAACCAAACGCAGCCCTCCACATTTCTGTAAAAATTACCAAAGTACAGAGTAAATCCATCGGGCAATGTCAACGACCCGCACCTACTCACCTGCACACAGGAACGCACACACACGTTCGCACAGAAAAGTGCATGGCCGCAGAACAGCTCCCGCTAAGGAATTTCATCGATATCAAGCGCTCGCGCGACTTTCTTTTCTCCTCGGCCACGGCATAATATGTCGCTCGAGCGCGCGACGTTCCTGCACATGTCAACCGTTTTATATAAAATGCACAAAAGTCTAGTCCCCGATCCAGACACACACACACACACACATGATACGTATACAGGATACGATGGGGTAGGTCAACGTACGGGTAGCAGAACTTGTGTGTACCATCGCTTGGCAACCTAACAGGGAGAAAAGCAGGCCCCCCTTCCACTCTCATGGCCAAATGCATAGCGGTATTCAGCCCTTCGCACACGTTTTCCTTTTTTTTTTGTTCACTCTCCTACTCCTTTTTTAATCAATGCGCGCTCACCATTGTTCGGTGGGTTCGATTGCTTGCATGCTCGGCGCGCAACTTCCGAAAGGGTTGCCTTGGCTGCTGCTGCTGCTCTTGATGCTATACGCTTCGGATCGTGTGTACGTCGTTGTGTGCGAATCGGATCTCTTTGCGTTGCTGCTACCGCAGGAGCGAGGAATTTCAGAGCCCTCGAGGGTTGATAGTCGCGTCCTGCACGCGGTGCTACTCACGCGGAGCTTCCAGGCGCGAGCGACAGGTTTTTGTTTTTGTCCGTACTGCAGTTGCGTGATGCACCTGTCGCTTTTGAACGCTTTATCGATGCGATGCTTGTGCGTACGGCTGGCGGATGATGCTGGTAATGTTTGATCGGTAGGTTAGAGGGAGACTATTCTTTATAGCTCGTTGTCTACATTTCCATCGCTTTCCTTCACTTTTCTGCGCTTGGAAAATTCCCACTCGACTATTAATTTTGTACCGCATAATTAGTAGCTAGTCGTGACCCGCTCTTCACTACAAATCCACCCCAAGGGCACATTCATTAAAAAACTGAATATTTCATCATCGGGGTAAAAATAAGTCTTCATCGATAGCTCAACGGTATAAATTGTTTTCCAATCCTTATAATTTGCAAAGCAAAAGAGAGCGTATGACGGACAGGAAAAAAGCGATCAACCCGAACTACGACACCTCACTCGCAATCACCTTTCCAGCCTCTTGACCACGTGAATACGAATAATCGAAAGCAACACCTTAACCGAAGCCGACATGCGTGTCGCGTGTATATATATAAACTTGCATTATGTAGCGCGCATGAAAAAGGCAAATGGTATAGGTGGCGCGTGGGTCGATCACGCGTGTTCAGAAATTGGGTTAAACTGCCAAGCAATTATGACAGGATGTGATTTGGTCTCGGTGCCGCCGCCGTTGCACTGCTCTCTGCCGCGGTGCAGCGGTGCTTTCTTAACCGTCAATTTCAGCTCACGCCAGACTTTCTGCACGCGCGGCACTACTTCGCTCCACCGTGCCGCGGCGCTTTCTTCCTTGTACTTAGAGCGCTGCCTTTGACGCCGTAACGAACTTGACTGTAATAGCCGATGCCTCCCCCACTTCTCCCCGAGGAGAAGCATATTTCGAGGTGCTCCACGTGCGATTAGCATCGATTTGAGTTTACTTGGGCAAATATTTACTCCGTGCGGACTGAAAATTATTGGAGAATTTCAGTTTTGTCAAATTATCCAAGTTTTCGAATCGTTACGAAGAATTATCAGTTCCGATAAAACATTTGGTATTTTAACTGATTTTTGATGAAATGAAAATTTTCATTAGCTGGAACATTATTTCATCATTGATCACCGTCCATCCTAATACCATCGTTTAAACGACGATTAAACATTTATTTCGATATAACAACTGTTCACATATCGAATGCTGCGCACAGTAGCCGAAGCTTATATATACCAAATGAATGCCGCGATCGTTATACCCGCGGCATAATCGTGCGAGAGTCGTGAATTAGTGCGTTTCACAAATGCGACGCGATCCCGCACAATACCGCACAGCTCCGCACACACATCGGCTGTATACCTGTACCGATATACCGCAATGCACTGCATCGAAAATGTCCCTCCACTGTGGAGGGCTGCGCGAGCTAATGATAAATTCCCATCGTCAACTATACGTACGTCGGTTGCGCGCGGGCCGCAATAACGACGGGTACGTGTAACCTATGTGTTTACTATGCCTTATCGGTGGATCGACGTGTCGCGCACTCGCCGGCACCCGATGTCAGCTCATATACAACTATATATGCCAGCTCTGCTTCGCTTGCGATACACACACACACACACACACACACACACATGCGCACGCGAACGAATCGTGACTATTCTTAGTGTCAACAGATAAAAATGGACGGACACGCTCGATGCGCTCGCCCGCTAATGGCGTGGATCCGCTTTTGAAAAAGTTTTACATTTTCAACGAGTCGAGAGCGAGAGAGGAGGGGGGGGGGGGAGAGATATCGGTCGCGAAGGAGCGCATCGCTCGTTTGCCGGTCATGATTTAGTAGCGTTCGTTGTCGTTGCGAGCTGCGAACGAGAGAGAGAGAGAGCGTCGATGATCGTCGACTCGGCGCGGATTAACGTGATCGTTCTATTTCCGTTGTTTGTCCGCACTTTCCGCACCGAGAGATGCTTCCTTTTGCTCTTTCCTGTTCGTGTTTTCTTCGGTTTTTCCCGATGGTTCGAAAGACAAGAATGTCGGAGAAACTTTGAACTAATCGATTATATGAACAATTTGTTTAGAGGATTTGCGTACTTATTATATTCCAAAGTATATTGTTCTTTTTATATTTCGTATCAAGTATATAGCTGGCACGGGTGCGAAGGAAATATCGCTCGAGCACCAAACGTTTACATCGCGCTCGGTTGTATAAAATTAACAAATTCGCGCGGATTTTGAGGAACGTACATTTTGCCAAATATAATTCACGGAGCTTTCGCGGTCGATATATATCGCGCGCGCTCGGAGCTTTTCGCGCAAGCTCTCGCCTAAAGTTCCAATTATAAACAGGAAAGCGGGCGCAATTTGAAAATCGGCTAGACAAGAAACGGGAGAAAGTCACGTGCTGGCAATTAGCGGCAACGGCTCTCTGCATTGGCCTCAGTATGTGTGTGTGTGTGTGTGTGTGTGTTTGTGTGTTTGTGTGCACTTCTGCCTTTTAGTAATTTATGCGCGTATGTGCTGTCGTTGCTGCTGCTGCTGCTGCTGCTGCTGTGCACTCGAGAATTAGAGGATCTAGGGAAAAGCCTACTTCGCGTTATGTTCACGCGACGGTGAAACACAAGTACGGCTGGATCTATGACTTTTATGAGAATGAATAATTTTTTTTTTATTGTATAGGTGCATAGAAATGATGGGTAATAAGAGGGAGAGATTTGAATGATGGTGAAACAGTAAGAAAATTTTTTCGAACTGCAATCTTATCAGCTATAGTTAGATCTAGCCTCATTTTGTTTAGAAACGATCTATCCCATATCGGAATGTTTTAATGACAGAATTTAAAAATAGACTCTAGAGTACTTGTATAGGAAATATAGATACACGTCTTGGCGCTGTATGATTTCTCCCTCGTCAGCTGTAACAACTAGCGTTTATTCACGCCCGTTCGCAAAGGAAGAATCGATAAATTTAATTTCGCCCGTTCCGGCCATTGACATTGACAAGATTCTCTTTTCACTTTAAGGTCAATGTATCGTTACGCAACCCACACCCAGCGAGTTTTTAATCTAAATTACGCGCTCCACAAACCCGAGATAACTTACTGATTGTGCAGCTCTCGTACATTTTACCGAGTGAATCATTTTTCTTTCCCTAAATTTAACTTTTTATATTGTTGCGTTAAATGTTATTTATTATCTACAAGAATGTAAAAATTACATATTAAACTTTCGGAATAATTATAATTTTACATTATGCTACTGAGTGAATTATCAAACTTTATTTAAAATATATATATAATTTTAATGCTATTGTTGATATGAAGTGTTATCCAGATCCACACCTGGAAATTCCACAAGAGCATAAATCATACTTTATAATCAAACTTTATAGTCAAACACACTTCATAAGTTTTATTTTCAGTAGTCAAACTATTTTAGTTAAACAAGGCAATAAACTGCATACTGATAAAAATAATAAAAGTACATTTTCCTCGATTGAGCATTCGATAAGCATTTAAAAGATGATTAATTTTATAAAAAAAAAATATATCTATAAATATAGTTTACCTCTAACGTAACCCTTCATCTTAGAGCAAATCCGTATTGTCGCCGCATAAACAAAGACTTCCCGTCAGCACAGTTCTTTGACACTCCTCATCGATAAATCACTATCCGCCAGATAAGAGGCGGCACGACGTATACACACGCGCACACGCGAAACCGCAACAGCAGCAGCACCACCACCACCAGCAGCAGCAGCTCTCGTCTCGGCGACACAACGCGATTCTCACAATTCCAGCATGGATCGGGGAGCGAAACGCGAGAGAGCGAACGGAGATTTTTCCCCGGCGGGACAGCGAGGAAGAGCGACGTCGAAAAGAAACTGGCTCGGCGAAGGTATAAAATCCACGCTCGCTCCTCTGCGGTTCCTCCCTAAAAATACGTCGGCGTCGCCATGGGCCAATGGGTAAAGAGCGAGTCGAGAGTCCGCTCGCGCCTGCCGCTATACTACTCGCAGCGTTAAAACTGAGAGAGAGACAGAGAGAGAGAGAGAGAGAGAGAGAGAGAGAGAAAGAGAGCCGAAATCAAGCAGCCGTATACTCTTATCACTTAGCGGAGGGCCCGCGAGCGCCGACGGGAATTTACAATGGGAAGAAAATGCCAGGAAGAAGAGCCGCGAGACAAGCGGTATAGAGAGGAGCTGGTCGTTCCATCCATCTCTTTTTGTCCTCTCTCTCTCTCTCTCTCTCTCTCTCTCTCTCTCTCCCTCTTGCTCTCTGTCGCTCGGCGAGAGTAGATTAAATTCGAAACCGCCTGTAAACGCACAACGACACGCGTTTGTGTTTTCTCTCCACTTGGAAATATATGTATATACGTGTCACATATATACATATATACATATTATATATATATGTACATATGTGTGTGCGTGTGTGTGTAGTAGTAGTAGTAGTAGTAGTAGGCGCATATATACACGTATATATAACGCGCTCACAGTGTACGGCAGTAGCAGTAGCAGCAGCAGCAGCAGCAGCAGCGGCAGCAGCAGAGAAGCAGCGAGTACGCCGGTGCGGGGTCAACGACCCGTCTATGCTCTATCTCTCTCTCTCTCTCTCTCGCTCTCTCTCTACTCCACACATATAAACCAACACCCCGATGCCATACACCACTACCAGATGGAGTTCCTTCTCTCTCACTCTTCTCTGTTTCTCCTCTATACTCTCTCATTCACATTCTGCCGTCCATTCGTCTCTCTCTCTCTCTCTCTCTCTCTCTCTTTCTCTCCTCTTCCTACTTCTCTCTTTATTTCTCTTGTTCGCGTATTCCGTCTGTCGTTCACTCTGTCTTGCTTTCTCTCTCGTACTCTCTCCCTCTCGCTCTCTCTCTCTCTGTATTGTGTGCGCAGTGCTCTTGGAGAGAAACCTAGCCGAACCTAGGCTAGACCGTGCGGAGCTAGAGCCGCCATCGCCGCCGCCGCAGCCGCCGGTGCCACAGACACCGCAGGGACACAGAATCCCCCAGTAATTCGTGTAACGAACTCGGGCTAGGCAAAAAGATGAGGTGCATAATGCCTATATAGAATAGAATAGAGAGAGAGAATATCTCTTTGGTTAAAATTTCGTGTGTTATTGTTACAGGAGGGGCGGGAGTGGTCCCTTTTTTTTTTCGTTGCTTCAATCCGCGGTTTTACGAGCCAAGCCACCGCCGCCGCCGCCGCCGCCGCCGCCGCCGCGAGTACGGATATATAGCACCGAGCGTTGCTTGCAATTATTGCGGCGCTCGACGATGGCTGTTTTGGCACGAGCCGCGTGTCGATTCGCGTGCATTGATTCCGTTGATATTTTACCAGGGAAGAAAGGCTATATTCGTTAACTACGTTATCGAGTGATTTATTTAAATATATTGCCATTGGATACTCGAGAGCGCTGGATGGTCATATCAACATTTGTACCAATTCCGGAAAATGAAATTCATGAATTTCAAATTACAGCGATGGAACGTTTATGCCCAATTCACAATCGCCGCGAAGCCTATATATCTATTTTTAAACGGGCGTTACAGTGTAACAGATAATACGGCGATAAAATTAAATTCGAGCGGAGAAAGGCTAGAGAGCCGATAAATTTAAGCGCTTAACCAAAAGGAAAAAAGGGAAAGAGAAATATGTAAGCGTGAAAAAAGTGTCCGCGACCAAAGGCAAACATTCTCTCATAGCCCCACCAACGGTAAAAGCATTCAACTCGGTTCTATACACACATGGTTTTTTTCTCATACACACGCGAGTCTGCAACGACATAATCAGTCCATAAATTGCCATAAGTCCAGTGGGTGGTTACGTCACGCCCTCTCTCTCTCTCTCTCTCTATCTCCACGCTATACGTCTCAGCTCCTTTTCCCATCCTCTCGCGACGCGTCACCTTCGCCACCCTCGACCGAGACATTCCCCTCCGCTACCGCTCTCTGCCACCCCTCACCCCGAAAAAAACTCTCTCCTATTTTTAAGCTCTTCTCTCTCTCTTTCTGCTGCACACCCTCCCCGAAGAATGAATCGAAGAAAAGCGTGCGAGCGTCAGATTAAAAATAGCCATATTCCCTACGCGCACCCACACACACACAGAGAGAGAGAGACACTCGCATAGGACAGAGACATGGAGAAAACGTCGCAGGGGGAAAATCAATTTCTTGCGAACGAAAAAAGCTCCAGTCGACAACTGCTATCCCCTTGGTGGGGAAATATACACGAGAGAGAGAGAGAGAGAGAGAGGGGGGAAGGGTAAGAGCAGAAGAAGAAGAAGAAGAAGAAGAAGAAGACGACGAAGAGCCTCCGGGTTTTCGGCGGTGGCGCGCACGTGTGTTGAGAGAGAAAGAGACACAGAGAGGGAGGCAGAGCATGAATGTGTGTGCACGCGGCTGGAGAGGGGAGCTATTGGAGAGTGAGAGAGATAGAGAGATAGAGAGAGATAGAGAGAGAGAGAGAGGTGGGCGCTGCTGCTGCTACTGCTACTCTCGCCGTTTTCACGGTCAAGCATATTGATTTTCTGACTACGACGACGACGACGACGACGACGACGACGACAACGCCGACGGCGGGCGGGGGTGGCAGCGCACCGCCAACGGAAGGAAGAGAGAGCGAGAGAGAGAGAGAGAGAAAAGAAGAAGCGCGCGCACTCTCTCTCTCTCTCTCGCTTTCTGTACGTCGGCTCTTGGAGTGCATCCAAAGGGCGTTGAACCCGCCCGCCGCGCTTTTCTGGCAGGCTCCAGGCTCTTGCTCTGCTCTGTTCTGCTCTTTCTATATAGATGCCGTATAATACGATAATTGTTGAATCCTCGCGAGGCCGACGTGTGGGATTGTGCGCTTCAAAGGACAGGGATGAGATGGACGTCCGAAAAATTTGAATGAGGGAGGGTAAGAGAGAGAGAGGACAGGTAAATTTTGGTAATCGGCAGGTTGGAAAATTGGACTTGTTTGCTCTGCATGGCTACCTTTTTTTTCGTATTATATATCCAGGTATTTGGCTAGTCTGGTAATTGGCCGGAGCGACTCTTTCCCAGTTGTTGATTTAGCGTAATAACTTTTAACAGTGGAATTTTTGTTTCAAACTGGATGATTACTAGGTGTACGATTATTGAAGAAACGTTATTTGAAGATCGATAGCGGCTTTAGATAGGTTTGACTTTCGCACATGAAGTTATATGTCTAATTACAATATTCGAAAGATTAGGATAGCTGACTGCTTTCACCGAATTTTCACTCACTCGCGACTATACGAATCTCACAACTCATTGCAATCCCAATATCGCCTCATCCCCCGAAAATCTTGGAGTTAGCTTTGGCAGTCCATATATGTATAAAGCAGCCAACGTTTAAACAGATTGATGCGAGACCACCTCCAATTAGTGATGTGCCAGCATTCGATCGGCATCAAATCACGTCGCATACGCGAGCATTGGTATAATCTAGAATGGATATCGTCGGTGCTTGCAAAGTTAATCCATCGCGAGCGAGAGGAAAATCAAGCTGTACGCGGCAGATATGGATTGGAGTATTGCGGAGGAAGAAGGATGAGCTAAATAGGGGAGTATCGAGAGGTTACCGATTAGCTTTGTTCCGATTGACGATGCGTCATCTTGGCTGCCCCATCGGGATGCGAGCTTTTTCGTTGTGGAAACTTGTGTGAACTTGGTGTGCAAGACGCGCTATTACGATCGATATAGTATACGAGCTTAATGGTTCTTGGCAGTTTCAAGAGTAGGATGTTTTGCCTGTACATTGCTCAATGATTGCTGATGGATTACTCATGGCGATGCTAATGTGTGGATAATAGCTTGATTTTAGATGAAGTGCATGGGACGTTTTTACAAATGCGCACTTTTTTCCAAATGTGGAAAATAGATAAGTCATTTATAGGCACATTAAAAGACGTACTCGAATTATTAGGTTTATTTAGACTCGATTGTACAACTTTACTAGTACTTGGAGTGATTGCCATTTATATTGTCAATGAATTTTCATCTTTAATCGAGTCGTAAAGCTACTCGAAACGTTGATAATTCATAAATTATTTACTAATTGACTCGTTTACGGAGTCACAAAAAAAGAGAGACAAGAAGTCAAACTTATACACCACCAAATGCACGTAAATTTTCTTTATCCCGCGCAACTTCCAGAACATCGTCTCACAATAAAAACGGAAAATCCACTGAAACTCGTGAGAAACGTCGCGCGAGCCTCTCGTCGCATACAAAAGTGGCTGTAGTCGCCTCATCTCTCTCTCGTCTAGCATAAACTTCGCGAGGCTTGTACATCCACATCCTATCCCTTCTCAAGACGTCGAAAGCTATAGACATCCTACGAGATATGAGTAGTTGATACAATTGGGGAAATAATCCCTTTCAGTCGGGACACGAAGCGCCTGTTATGTATACCAGCCGCGCGCCCTTGGATGGCTTTTCTTCTGCCTGTATATAACGTAACCCGTAGGGACGGACTATATAAGCGCGTGTGTGGATCGCGCGAGAGAGCTGAAAACAAACGATGCCGGCGCGTGTGTAAGAGAGAGAATGAGGAAGAGACGAGGCGAGAAGGAGAGATCAAAAGAGAGGAGCTGCCGAGTTGATCTGTATGTGTGAGGTGAGCAAAAAGGGAGAGAGAGAGAGAGAGAGAGGGAGAACGACGAAAAGCGGCGTCAGGGTAATGTATAGCTCGAGCTCTTGGAGGACGGTGCGATGATCATCGAGTTTTAGGGTCTTGGGACGATGAGTGAAAGTGCTCTTGTCCTTTTGCCTGGTGTATTGATTGGACGTGCAAACGCCTTCGTATATATATGTAGCTCCAGTATTCATTTTCTATTTTGGCATTGTTTGGTGGATTCTTTTGAGAGCTGTACGATTTTTACGATTGTGTAGCGATTTAAGATTATCAGAGAGAAGCATGTTTACAAATCTGCGTGCACACTTTGTACAATCTTCAAATATGCTGATTTTGATTAAAAACAATTCAGATTATATTAATGAAGATTCTGTATATTACTGAAATATTCGATTGGATTTAATGGAAAATTAATTTATTTTTTTACGGTGGTTTGATTACTTTAAAAACATCGTTCATTCGCTTTCACTTATCATCTCTTAACGAAGAAATTCTTTTTACGATAAAGTAATCAACAAATGCATAATATTCCAAGAATGTCATATTCTATGAAATGAATGATGTAACATAAATTATGAAATAAAGATAGATACGCGTTGATTGCAAAAACACATAGTGCCGAGCCATCATCGATCTCGCGTCTCGAAAAGCACGTATAGAAAAAGAAAAAGAAAACACGAGGATCGCAAGTATCGAGCACATGCGAAAAAGACAGCGGCAGCAGCAGCAGCTCGCGAGATATACGTATACGGCAGGCTATTAGGCGAGAAAGAGACGGAGACAAAGAGAGCGAGCGAGAAGGAGAGCGAGAGAGGCGTTGGACGCATGTGCGAGCAACAACGATGTATTTCGGTGCAGCGCGCCATGCACCGCTCTCTCTCGGTGGAGGTCAATGCCCGTCCTTACTCCCGACCCAAGGAACAAGAGAGCTGTCGAGAGAGAGCGAGAGAGAGAGAGAGAGAGAGAGAGAGAGCGCTCGCAGGCGCATGCGCACCGGAGATACGGGGTGCGAGCTCCGTGTATGCGTATTCCTCTCCTCTCTCGCTCTACGTCCGAGGGTGTGGAGGAGCACGGAGTCTATGCGTGCGTGTGCGTGTATGTGTGAGAGAGAGAGAGAGGGGTAAATGAGAAAAACGAACAAACATCGAGTAAACACGAGAAGGGGAGGGGAGGGGGGACGACGAGGAGGATAGTATGCAGCGTGCGAGGAGCTCTCTTCTTTCACGCGCAAAGAGAGCGATCTCCCTTAAAAGCTCGGGCTTACGTGTGTATGGGCGCTGCATGACCGCGAGTTGCGCGCTGCGAGCGATCAGCGAACTCTCTCTCATCGATTAACATTTGAATCCCGCGCACGAGAATACTTTACGGTTAATTCTTTACGGGACGAGGATGGGCGGCACTGCGGCCATTGTCGGGGATGAGCTTTTTCGCATGCATGAATGCGCCGCGCGCCGAGAGCGATCCGCAGTTTCTTCCTTTCATCCCGCGATGCGCCCGGATAATGTTATCCCGCTCTCTCTTTTTTTTTTTTATTTTTTTTTGTTTCAATTATGCATGCGCGCTGTGCGAGGTACAGAGGGGTTGTGTTGGATTTATTTTGTCGGAGATGTTCCTTGGTAAGGTACGACAATGTGGACTTTGTGCAGGAGTCGAAGTGGGCTAAATGGATTCCGTGTATTATTCTTTGCGCTCGAGAAAAGTCGTTATTGATATTGAGATTATTTGCGTGCCAACCGTCTGACGATTGTGCTGATTGTTCGTCGTTTTTTGTAAGACGGGTTTGTAAGAGTATAACGACATTTTTCTGGGATCGGTTGGAAATTTCAGTTTGTACAATTGTGGAGGTCGAGTCAGCTTGTCGGTGAAGTAAATGAAGTGAGGAATTGAAGTGCGATTATGTAAAATATGACGAAATAAAATTAGCTTGTTATCATACTCACGATAAGGCGTAGCACTGAATTAGATTATCGCTGATGTTTGACTTACCTGAAAGCAAAAACAGAAGTCAATCATTAATTACAATTCGATCGATCGTCGCGAAAGGAATGTTTGCTAAATCATGTAATAAATAAAATTGAAAAAAGCATCTAGATTATATATATAATATATGACAATAAGATTTATTATCTGTACTGAGTACAGGCTAATTCGTTAGATATATACAATGCATCACATATTCTAGCATAATATGTATATTATGATTATTTTTAATCAACAGGAAACATAGAAAAATAAATTTGTGCGCATAAATCTATGTATATATCATACAAAGCCCACAAGCTACTAGATAAATTCGGGTCCGTAAAAAGTCTTCTGCATATATTTTCAGACCTAAACATATATATACAACACAAATAAACACGAAAACAAACATTTCGCGAAACCACATTATTTATTTTCCAACATAGGAAAACAGCTGAAACTTGCGCAAACCGATACCAATCGATGATTTTGCACTCTGCTTTTAATTCTTGCAGATAGCAGACGAAACATAAAACAAAAAAGGTAAGAAAAACCCGCGGCAAAAAGAGGCTCGGTACAAAATACGCGAGATAGGAATCGAAAGCGCTTAACGGTCAATCCGATCGTTCTTTTATCTGAGCCGCGCTCGTCCAATGAAAAAATCCGCATTATATCTGTCCACGATAATGCACGCGACTGAATTTCGTCAAGACTCTTGTTATAGTCGCTGCTTTTATCTATAATATTTTGGGACTTAAAATGGTGGCGCGACGGTAACGGTATACCGCAGATTTGGCTTTTCTTCTCGGTTTTCCTTGGGTCGAGTGCTTGTATATTGATTTGCGAATCGTGTGATCAATACGAGCCATGTGTTTAACGTCAAAAAGCGCAAGAATCGATAGTGTAACGATAAATAGAAAATTATGGCGATCGTAGTGCACGAGAATTAACGGGGTTGAGGCACAAAGTCTTGGTAGAGCCCGAAGAAGTATGTGGGAGCAAGAAAATGGATGGAGAGAGAGAGAGAGAAAGAGAGAGAGAGAGAGAGAGAAAAGCTGGTGTAATGTTAGCGTATTATCCGCGCTTATGTTCGTAGTACGCGCGAGCTGCACTGCGTCGCGTGAGTAATGCGCGCGGCGGTGAAGTAATCCGCCGGCAATGACCGGAATGAAAAAGAAAAGAGGGACGAACGGATACGTAAGTGTCGCTCTCTTCCCCCCTCTCTCTCTCTCTCTCTCTCTCTCTCTCAGTTCGCTATACTCGAGATGCAATATTCAACTTCTCTCTTTCTTCCCGCACCCGGAGCTCTTTTTGTGATTAATTTTAAGTTATGTTTACTCTCTTTCTATCTGCTTTGATTTCAGCCGCGATTTATATGCTTCTTGTTGCATTGTTTTGCCCTCGCGATTTTCTTCTTTATTGCCGCTCTTTCGTTCTATTTTCCTTATGCATGAATAGTTTTGAATGTTTTTAATAACAAATACTGCGTGCGCTCTTGTGATTGCAGAAGCATTAGAAATACGTGTCTTACTGTAGCCAATACACATCTACTTAAATTTATATTTAACGGATTTTCAAAATGTACATGTCTTTTAAAATCATAGAAATCTGAAACTTTTACAAAACGACAATGTAACCAGAATGCGAAATGCATAATGCACCATAAAGTGCTCGAAAAGTAAAATTCCCTTTTTTAATCTTTTGTAAAATGAAACCTATAAAAGCAGGACGTGGGCAGGAAAATCGAGGGAGTGTGGGAGATTTTAAAAGGGGCGTAAAAAAAAGAGGATAATGCGCGAAGGGAAAGTCGAGGGTGTGCGATAGTAACAATGATCATGCAAAAGAACCCTTGCAGTTCATTCAAGGGATTAAAGCACTAAAACCCAGATGTGCAAGGGGTCGGAAAAATGAGGAAATATACGCGTTTCGGTGTCGAGAGTCGAGAGAAGCAAAAAAATTAGTATTGTCATGTTTTCTACATGAATCACGCGATATATGAACGTATGATTTGTAGTTCTATCATTTGTGTATTATGGAGCATTTCAGTATTGTGTGTGTGTGTGTTTTATATACGTTTTTTCTTTTAATTCTAAAGTACCAATGATTTTTCCCTCTCCTAAACTCTATTTAAGCATATCTTTTAAATTAATGGATAATTCGCTGCCAAATCCAAAATAGCCGGACCAAATTAAAAGCCACGAGCATCACGACCGCAGGACTGCAGGACATAACGACAGACGTCCAAACAAACACTTCCTCATGCTGCAAAACGACGCGCAATTTTCGCGTACACCCGATCGTAAAATCGCACCCTCAAAATATAGCTATAAAGTCGGGGACATTAAGGGCCTAGAACGAGGCTCTCGATGATTTTTCCGCCGCGCTGCGGCCATAGTGCATGGGTAAGCGGCGCGGCTCTCCAGTAGCGGTGCACTGCAGCAGCTCTCGCTTTCTACGTGTCGTTGAACCGTTACGACTGCCGCGCTGCCGCTGCTGTGACTTTCTTTATTTCCGATGCTGCCAGGAAAGTTCGACGATGCTCTTCTGTGTGTTTCTTTTAATGAACTTGGCCAGTTCAGCGGTGCATCTTCCTACTTTTACTTATTTTTTTTTCTTAATTTCTCTGGGTATATACATACATATACATATATATATATATATATAATATGTTTTAGATTTGGATATAGGAGCCAAGAAAGTTTATCGAGATACACGAGGCACACAAGCATTAATACCACGTTTGCGATCGGGCATAAATGTAATTGGCTGTTATGGATGAACATAGTCAATGGATAAAGCATTGTTCAATTACCTGCTGGTAGACGAGAAACACAAGTGCATGTATATATGCGAAAGCCGGCAAAGAACACGTTGGATGGTATTTAATCACATTTATCGATTGATGCGAAATGTATCGTTGTATTCTATAATATCGCGCATTGATATTCTTATTTCGCTTGATTAATGTTATTGCCCGGGATACAATCGCTCGTTATTTCGTACTTTAATTATGTAACAATAAAAGCAACAATGCTTTCTGGCATTTTTATAAAATTAACGCGCTCTCCAACTCGACTTCAATAAATTAGAACCCTCCATAAAATAAGCCATAATAGATATGCAGATTTCATAGACTGTCGGACTGTAGCTTTGATCATACATCGCATACGCTCATTATACCATTGTGTTTACAAATTGAGCCTTTCACGAGCCATATCCACGCACATCGACAGAAAATACATTTCTTTTCTCACCGCTGAAATAATGAAATACATCTTATTGCCTGCAAACGGTCGACTATGCCACGCACGGAATCCCCGCACTTACATAAAAACCGTACCCAACAAAGATCGGTTCGCCACGGCAAACGCACTCGGCGCGTACCCGAAGCAGCGCTTGAGATAAAAAGGAGGAAGAAAGGGCAAGGTGCAGCGTGCGAAACACTGACCGAGAGCCTGGGCGTAAATTAACCCGCTCCGGCATATATCCCATTTCGCTCGTGATGGACTCGCGCAAGCGGTGAAAGTTGAGGCCTGTGTATATGTGCAGTGCACGCGGCCGCAGCGGAGATCGAGATGCGCTGATTGTAGAATGACTGAATGTAGCCGAGCGGCGTCGGGCCGATCTGCTCTAGATGGTGCGCCGAGTAGTTAGACTGCACGAGATCAGCCGTTTTTCATCTCTGTTGTTCTGGCTTTGGAGAGCGCTCGCGACGTAATGCCCATAGGCTCTGCGGCCGTCCCTGCCACTGACTTCGAGGAAGTTACTGCTGCGCGTGTTGCGCAACGCCTCGCGTAGGCTCTCTCTCTCTCTCTCTTCTTTTTGTTTATATATACTTGGCGTTTATGGCGTAGCGCGCGTGTGTGGATTCTTTGTTGGCCTGGATTTTGCAGGGGTTTCTCTCTTGTTTAATGAGTGAGAATTTGGCGGGGCAAGGATCTCTTGCTTTTGGAATGTTCGTAGCGAATTATACTGTATTTTGAAACAGGATTATTCC
Organism: Megastigmus dorsalis; assembly: GCA_900490025.1. Lineage (NCBI taxonomy): Eukaryota > Metazoa > Arthropoda > Insecta > Hymenoptera > Megastigmidae > Megastigmus > Megastigmus dorsalis. The sequence continues at coordinate 80,577 of UELU01147774.1, forward strand.
GGTGTCAAAGTAACTCTACAGAATTGAATCATTGATATGGTGGATAACAAACAAAATACGCGTAGTGAATAGAATTTTTTCAGAGAAGTAAGCTACAAGATTACAAGACAGAATTGTAAATGTATTGGCAATATGGAAGGTTCAATTTCGCATTAAATAAGTCATTGCCAGGTGAAAAGTATATAAGCGGAGCTCGGCAGTGGGATAGCCTCTGAAATTGATCCATCCGAGTCATATAGATTTAGAGTCGTGATTGGCAGACTGCCACGGAGATCACGAGGATCGTGACGCGGAAGCCGGGCTCTGCAATTCTCTCTCTCTCACTCTCTCACTCTCTCACTCTCTTTCTCTATTTCTCCCTATTATTTTCCACTCCTTTTTCGGACGATAATTTTACTACGGTGCGCATTCGTAAGGCGCTCGCGAGCTTCGCGGCACATCTTCTCCACCTTGTGAATACCTTCGATAAAAATTTTACATCGAGTCTGTTATTCCAAGAAATATATATACATAAGAATACATTTTTGTAAGCTTTACATATATATTTAGATTTAAATGACTCAATCTTTTTTGTTTTAAAAACATATTCAATGTTGATTCATCATTCGATTTCGATACCATAAAAAGATTACTTTGTTGATTAAATAAATAAGTGTGGAATAATAAACACTATTTTCTTTGGCAAAACTGTAACACCGTTATTGTATATAAACGACGTCGGATTTCCAAGTCTGAACAAATCTCTCGGCGAACAAGCTTTTTCCCCTCATCCTCGGCAAGCATCTTACCATCCGCAAGCTCCTGGCTTATCTCGCAATATCCAACGCGAACACGAGCTGCTGCGGCCGTGGCGTCGGTAAAGGTCCGACAAAGGCAGACGAGTCCGCCATAAACAGCGATTTGGCCGGGGCTCGTCGTGCGCGCGCCCACAGTCGAGAGCAGAGCTGCAAATGAAAAGGCCAGCGGGTAATTGCGGCGCGTCCAGGAAGAGCCACAGCGATACGCCTGCAGTGGCTCTCCCCCATCGACCCTCTGCATACACGTGTATATGCTCTCCGATGCGGTGTCCGATGCAGCTGCTGCGGATCGGCGATCGCTCGACAGGCCGCTTCTCTAAGCACTTTCACTAGTGACCTACTCGCAGGGGCGATCTTCCGCGTGGATATATATGTATAGAGATGCAGCGGATTGTTTGGCTGTGCGTTCACCGATCGATATACATGCGGGATGTTCTTGAGGACTTTTTTTGCAATGCGACTCGGTGGAATTGTTTGCCTTGTCGAGTGGCTGGGCGAATTTGCTTTGGGAGTTGGGTATATACGGGGAGAAAATTTGACGATTCTGTGGATATTGAATGGGTAGAACTAAAAGTATCACGTGTAACAAATTAAAGAAGATAAATAAATTGTGCGTTTGAGTGAATACTGTGTGCCGATGCAGGCAAGACTTTGCAAAAATTAACAATCTTCCCACAAACCCACCAATAAAAATATTTATCTTCAATTCTCACAATCAACAGCCGCAACGACTTCACTCGAAACACACACGCACACATCCGCAACAAAAGAAAAATCGCGTTATAAAAAGAGTCCCGGCGATCGTTATGTTTATCGGCCTCCGGCAATTTTTTTCAAAGTGACTGCACACTGGGCACGGCTCTGCTTCCACATCTAGTGTTTAGAAAGAAAGAGTAGAGAGAAAGAGAGAGAAAGGCGGCAGCGGCGGCAGGTCAGTAACCAGGTCATTCTCACTATAGCGAGAGCCTCTCTGTATGTGCGTGTACGGTATCGGTGCGCTGGTGGTGCCGCTGACGGCCGGCTGTTACTGGACTCGCCACCAAGCCTCACGTGACGATCCCCTGATGCAACGCAGACACACCACCAACTGGTCGCGGAAAAATAAAGTGTACCGTCCAGCGCGTGCTGTCGATCGAAATAGAACGTTTCCGCCTTCAACCTGTGTATGCGCGCGTATGTGTGAGTGTGTGTGTGTGTGTCTGTGTCTACCCGCAACGAGACTCGCCCTCGTATTTATGATTTATGTATGCCTTATGGAGCTGCGGTTTTTGCGTGATTGCCGAGAGTATCGGCTGAACGTATATTTTATTGCGGATTTAAAGTGCCGACTTGAAGTTGAACAAGGCTCAGTTGTAAGCTCGTAATTGTTCCCGTCATTTTTATTTCTATCGATAAAATAGAATTAGGCGATGCGTAATAGATGAAATATTAAAAAACTATAAAACACGCTGAAAAGGCCAGGTTTGTTCGATAATTTTATTATATATCGTTGAAAATTTCTCATCTACAGGTGTCGTTACAAGAGTATATGCTTTCAAACGTGTTACAAATAGGCAAATAAATGCAGCTTCAATGTTGAGCCGGAGAAATAATTATACGCGCGAGGCGTGTGGCCGAGATATTTAGTCTGAAAAGGGTGCACTATGTATTTTTCTCGGCCTCAACGAAAATTCCTTGGATTCTTATTGCGATCGATCACTCATATACTCGCTGTTTATAAATGTCACGTAGAGTAAAACGATAATCACAGTCTATACTTATCGATTACGCAACCGTTGAAATGTATAGGTGCGCGCGCGCGCGGGGGCAAAATATTTTCGCGGTTCAAACGTCAGCTTTCGTTTGACCAATTTGCTCATGGCGTTTTTCCTGCCGCGTCAAATACACGATGCAAATAATAGAAACGGTTATGTTAAAAACAGAACCTCAAGGATTCACTAATAGGAACATTCAGATGTTGAAAATAAGATGATAATATCGTGTATAATCAAACTTTTATAAAATGTATTGCGGTTGGTAATGAATAAGATTTTTTCTTAAAACTTAGATTTTTCACCCATTAAACAATGGTACACATTTACCTTACATCAATACCAACAGTCACTTTCCTTCAAAGCAATAAAAAAAAAAAAAAAAAAAAAAAAAAGACAAGCCCCACGCACAGTACTTGGCAGCTAATCTCATCTGAACAGCACGTAAAACAAAATACTTCCGAATGAAAAGGCGCACATCCAAGCCAGTCACTCATCAAGCATCAAAAGCCAGCATTTCCGGCCGAGCGAGCATAGGCCTGTAGATTTTGCTCTAGCTCGCGCGTATACGGCTGCCACGAGGAAGAGAAAGTTCGAGAATCGAGCGTCACCCAGTGGCGCGTATACCGTGTGCTTTTATCGAGCACGGCTCTGTCCATGTGTCTATATGTGTGTGTGCACTTCTGTAACATTGTTGTCCTGCCACACGCCCGCCGCCGCGAGATTAATTCCTGCCGGCTTCTGTCGCACTTATACAGCCAAGGTTTAGGTTACCGCGCGCGATATGTCGCTTTATTAGCTCGAGACGGGAAATGTAAGGCAAGACGGAAGAGATTGTTTTTTTTCTTTTCCAGAGAGAGAGATTGCGGTATGGCTGATTTGCGAGGGCATGTACTTGGGCTGTATCGAATCGTTGCGCGTGGTTGCTTTCGTAGTTTAATGGCTCGATATGTATTTTGAATTTATGGTGCGTTAATTTAATCCGTAAGTTAAATTTTATGATGTGATGCGTAATACGAGTATCAGCTGGACGAACTTTTTAGCGAGAGGGTGTATATTTCTAGATTAAATAAAACCAACTGGAACTTGAGATTTTTTTTTTATTCAATTAAAATTCTCTGTACTCTATACTTAGGCACTTCGATCCTTTTACCGATTGCACTTTTCATTAAAAAGAAAAAAAAAGGAAAGGAAAGCTACGTTAAATCCCAGTTAATGACAACTCCTTAACCGATCTTTTAAAACTCTCGCACTAAATATTTACATCGCTGCACTCGTTTCAGACGCCATGTAATTAGACGCACCGAGGAATTTATAACCGCCGAGCCGATCGTCCAAATAAGATCTAACGACAAGAGGGAAAAGCACCTATAGGCTAAACAGCTAATGGCCGCGCGAGATTTCCTCGCATCCAAACCGATCGCGATCGTCTACCGCGCATTTCTGCACCAGCCCAAGACATTCCACTCCCTCTCTCTCTCTCTCTCCTTCTCTCACCAGTGCAGTACGCGCAGTGTACACCCGCAATTTCCTGCATCGGTCCATCCGCTCCCGCTTAGCTCGTAAATCCTCGACTCCAACGCGTCCCGTTGCGCCCGCGCCCGCCGTTTACAAATCTCTCACTGTCACTCTCTCCCTCTCTCTCTCTCTCTCTCAGTCTCTCTCGATTTTTTCCCCGAGACTCTTTTTTTTCCGCCGCTGCATATGCACTCGCCGCCGCCCGTCCGAGTATTTTTACGCCCGAGTCATCGCTCCCACGCCAACGGTATATTTTTGCTGCATATCCAGTCGAAGATATGTAACGACGTGTCTGTGACGCTTAGGCTTTGACTCTTTGTGAATGCATCTGTCCCTCTGTGTGCACATGTATGAGTGTGTGTGTGTATGATGTGCGTGTGTGGAAGGGAGATAAGGAGTTGTATGTTCTGTACAAGGGCGGGAGAGAGAGAGATGGAAAAGATTCATTAAGGGGAATGTGAGCTAGTGAGCGCGATGTTGAGGGAAGAGAGTACAGAATGTGATTGCGATAGGAAAAGGATGGATTTTTCCGCTATACTCTCTTCAAATCGCGAGCTATTGTTTTTTTATTCGGCATGTGCTATTACTATAGGGTTTCGCGTCTGGTTCATCTTATTGAATGTGTAGTCAGTGATCGGAAAATCTCTTTACTGTATGAATTATTTTATCACGAACAATATATATATATCGTCACTGCACGTAGATACTTAAAATCAGCGCGACGCGCGATTGAAAAAGAAAAAAGAAAACAGAATCCAACACAAATCGAAGTAAACTCGCGCGGAGTAAGTATAAATTCCATGGCGTTCCCCGCGAGAGATAGGAGAGAAGAAGCGAGATACGGAGGAGTCAAAGAACCAAGTTAAAAGCGAACGAATGCGAGTGAGAGAGAGAGAGAGAGCAGAGGGAGAGATACGAAGTGCCGTGTGCCGTCGTGGCGCTCCAAGAGAAAGAAGAGAAAAGAGAGAAGGAAAAAAAAAGAGTCACCGCGCGTCGAGTTTCGACGTGGAGGCGTCGGCGTCTCGGCTCGGTAAAGATCGCGCATTAATTCTGGCACTTCGGGGGCGATGAGTATATAGCGCTTCTTTCTCGGCTCCTCTATACTCTTCTCGAATTCCTCGCGACTTTCGAATCGTCGTGAATTAAGCGAAAATTAAGCTCCTCGCTTCCTTCTCGTCCGCGTCTCCATTCTTATTCCACGGCTCGAGGGGAAAAAGCCAAACGGAATCGCGCAGGAATGTTCGTCATAAACGTTTTTGCGAGATGGATGTCCGTATAGGTTGATGTGAGTGCACGGAATGAGAAAATCTACGAAATGAGTAATTGTTCCGTGTGCAGGCTTAAAGAAGGCTAGAAATGATACATTTATATTTTCCTATACATTCTGGGTATAGAATTTCGAGGAAAAAATATATTTGACTCCGTTGATTCGTGTTTAAAGTTTGACAACCCCGTGAGGCGTAAATATAGAACTGAAAAATAGATTTGACGAAGACTGCGCGTTGTCTTTAGCTGCTTATAAATGCTAAAGTTATAAATTTTTTTTCGAGATTTATTTTCGGTGAGACGGTATACACACTATTGATCGAGATTATTAGTAATAAAAATAACGGTACATTGTGCCTTAACCAGTTTGATTTTATTACATAATTGTTTTTTTCTTTCTAGTAGTTGATTGAAGATTTTCTCAAGTCTTTCGGGCTCAACGAAAATGTATTTTTGTATCGATAGCTTGAAATTGTTTAAAAAAAACATACGGATAGAGAACAACCATCGTACATTTAATAATAGAATCTTAAATAGAGTTCATAACCCAAACAAAAAAAGAATCGAAGCCCCACCATTTGAAAATAAACACACACACAGCATTAGCGTACTTGACCTCCAAATAAAAAAGCCTCCGAAACTAAAGCTTTCATGGTTAATAGCAAGGTTCCTCCGTCTCTCGTTCATTCGGCCCGTCCAACGCGGTCGGAAAAAAAGAATTTCTGGCATCAGCGCCTCTTAAAAATATGAATCAAACTCTGTCGTTCCCCGCCGCTCGTTTCATCTTGAACGCAAGAAAAAGAGCGCCGCAACACTCGTAAAGACACCGAATTAAAAAGGCCTGTGGGTGTGCAGCAGAGCCAGGTCATTAACACTCGTCGGATGCGCGTCGCGGGGGGAAAATAACCGAAATGGAAAGTCCCGGAGGCTAAACAAAAAAAGTTGGACTCGCCATTTTCGGGAGGTGTGTGCGCGCTATCAATGGACAAGTTGCGTTTTTCCGATTCTTCTTTTTTCGGTGTTGTAGGAGTTCGTCGAACTCGGGAGTCTCGCGAATTGGTGAGTTTGAGGACGGGCTTTGCCGCGACGCGTCGATCGATGAGTCACTTTTAAGCGCGGATCATTTCGCTAAAGGAAATAATAAAGGGCTCTACGTCTTTGAGATGGAAATACATTTTTT